>JZKD02S1420703.1:0-11141 GCA_000966675.3 Picea glauca | reverse complement strand
TATTATGCAAAAATTGAAACAAATGAAAATGTTACATTCAAAAAATTAATGTAAACAAACACCTGGAACAATCATTGTCAACATTATGTGTTCCCTCTTTATTGAAATCCAAGGAGGAATGTTATTGTTGATAACAAAAATAGGCCACACTGAGTAAATAGACCTAAGCTCTCTGAATGGATTAACACCATCAGCTGCCAATGAAAGCCTAACCTTACGAGGTTCATCTTTGAAATCTGTCCATTTTTCCTCAACTTCCCTAAATGTAGAACCATCGGCAGGCATTCGAAGAACACCATATCCACTTATGTTACGTGCATGGTAATCCATAAATTGTGTTATGCTTTCACACCTGAATAATCGTTGCAAACGTGGAATTATGGGAATATGACGAAGAACCTTTCGAGGCAACCTTTTTGTTACTTGATCGGTTCAATATTTACTGATAAGACATTGCGGACATTCTATTTTCGAAGAATGTTGTCCATAATATATAATATGGTCATTAGGACATGCATCTATAGTTTGATGATCCATTTCAATGTCTTTCATAATGGCATGCAAACCTCGATATGTGCGAGGTAAAATATTTGACGATGGTAACAAAAATTCACCTAACAATCTACAACATAACAAATAACTAGTTAATGTAATAATATTAATCGTAAAAATTGCATTCTCAATTTACACATTAATTAACACTAAAAACAAATAGAAAAAAATCAGCATTTATGTATAATATGAGATGAAACATATTACATACCTTAGGATCTGTGTCATACAAGTGTTCGTCAAATTATTCATAACCTTTAATTTCACTAGCAACAATGCAGTGGAGAGAAGATTTGCTCTTGATCCTTCATAAAGTCGTTTATTTTTCTTTTCCAATAGAGGTTCATCATAAATACCAACATTGTCCCCATCCTCATCTAGTTGCGAAAACAAATGTTGGATCATTTGATTTGTCCCATCATCTTCTTCCATGGGATCATTAACTTGATTTTCCCCATCATCTTCTTCCATGAGATCCTCATTTGCTTGGTCATGATGTTCCTCAGCTTGTACAACATCAGTTCTACTAATACTTAGTGCAATATTCTGCGGAAAGTTAGAGGGCAACTCTAACTTTATAATTACAAACAATCATGCAAAATTAGTGTATACTATAACAAACATTCAAACAATATATATACATATATATAATTTTATATAAAATTGACAAAATAAAAACAGATAATGAATATATAGCTAATTACCATGGAACGATATTCATTCGATCCGCCATCAATGTGCCCATATTTCCTACAATGTTTTGTATTTGTTGCTATTAAAATTCTTACGGGACGAATGAGACAACATTTTTTTCAAGGGAAATGACATCTACCATCACCCTTTTCACCCGCTTTACTTTTTTCCCCACCTCTAACTATATTCTGCGACATTCTTCTGCACAACTTCCTCACAAAAATACCCTTTCGGAACCATCGTTGTTATAGCAAGATTGTCACAACATATTTAAATCGTCAAATATTTATAGGTCAATTTAGGCCATGGTCGTCGCAATTGCGATGATCGTGACCTATATATATATATATATATATATATATATATATATATATATATATAATATTTCTGTCTTTGCCAAAATGATCTATATATAAAAAATAAATAGATAATATATATATATATATATATATATATATATATATATATTTTTTCATCAAAGTATCTCCCCCTTTGCTTAATCATGTAATACAAAAAAAATAAGTTAAGCACATAATAATCATGAGTATAAAAATATATATATCGATCATGAAATAAAACTCATTAATATGGGTGGGAGGGAGGAAATCATGTTGGAAAGAGAAACCATCAGCCTGATCATCCTGCCTGAAAGTGTAGTCACGAGACTGATCAATCCATCTCTGAAGGGGACTACTATATGTAGATGAAGGCTCATCTTTATCTATGAATTAATCCTCATTTATTATTAAGGACCAAGAGGAAATGAGAGATCGGAAGAATACTGCATGGTTCTTTGGAGAAGAGGGTAAGAGGTAAGGGACGGTCTCAGGTGTAGAAAAACACTGCATCATTCCTTGTGAATCTCCATAGAAATTTCCAAGATGAAAATACTTATGCTTTGAAGAATGAAACTCTTACTGCTCTGAGCTGGACACATCCTAGTTTTCCTCAAAAATTGAGCACAATGGTCGAGAGTCATCATAAAACAAATATGCATCCTCAAAAGGATATGCATCAAGGGATGACTGAAGTTCATCCTGAGTATGCTACAACAAGTCATCCTCGAAGGGGCTAAACAAATATGTAACTATCTCATCCTCGGGCTGCCACACATATGGACCATATGGTTGTAAAAAAAAATCCTCTAAATAAATTATTTTTGTATCCTTTATCAAAGATGTGCCTTCAATGTCATAGATAGGATCTCTGTCAAAAACAAAACAACCCAAATCCCATCTGCATCTCCCAATGTATATGAAATCATCAATGTGATTGTCAACCGTATATGGGGGTTGCTCCATGATTTCATCGACATCATAGAAGTTGATTACTTATTCCAAAGAATGGATAACTTCATCTTCTTCGAAAGGGATAGTAGAGGACAATGTCTCGTTTGGGCCTTCTACAAGAGAAACTTCATCAAGATTATTTTGGAAGTTTTCTTCATTTCCACAATCATGGAATAAAGCATCATCAAAGTTCTCAAAAGGATTATAACTCATCATGTTCTCTTCTTGATGTGTAGGAGGAGAATATTTCTAGACATCCTCGTCAAGTGGAAGGGAATATACTTCATCTTCATATGCACGAGGAGAACAAGCCTGAATGATATCATCTTCTTCAAGCGGGAGCAAGGACATCAATGTCTCTTCATATGGGTGTTTTGTTTCATCTGGGTCTTCATCATCCTCAAAAGGTTCAAATAACTCACCATCTCTATCTTGATCTAAGATGAGTTCATATAGTTCCTCGAGCATGAATATGTGTTCATCATCACTTGGGAATACTTCTTTGTATCCATACTCCTCGGTTAGAGCATCGTTTAATGAATTTGTTACAAAATATGCAATGATCACTTCCCAAGCTGAATTTTGGGTAGGAATTTTCTCATAATATTCTATGATGGCATCAAGCTCCTCTTTTCTTTGCTGACCAAGCTTAACCAAAAAGTCCTTATCAGGGAAAATTCTCATTAGTTGTTTGCAAAACTTGGAATCTTCATCTCTTCTTTGCTTGAGACGTTCAAAATTTTCCTCATTGGTGTTGTCAACTTCTTGTTTTTCAACTTTTGTTTCAACATAATCTAGAAGAAGCATTCCTCTACAACATTCAATAGGATCAAGGTCAAAACCTTCTCTTGAAAAGGAATCCTCCAAGTCTTGAATTGTATCTTCAAGACTTTGAGCTTCTGATCCCCACTGCTTAAGGAAATCTTTGATGAGGATCATCAAAGAAGATATGCTTCTTGGATTATAAGAATGTTTGATCCAATCTCTATGTTTCCTTCCCAAGGATAGAAGAAACAACCACAAGCACACATCCTCATGTTGTGCATTCAAAAATGAGATGGCTCTGAAAAATTCAACAACATGATGTACGGCTGAAAATGGATTACCATCGAATTTTGGGAGAATGTCAAATTGATTAATTGGGAACTTATTTGTATATATTTCGATATATTTGAGATCCAATGCTTTGTATCCTTCATGAAAGCGCCAAAGGGACATGTTCCATTACTTGGGGTAACACCTCAATGGACTTGCCAAATGAGCTCAAGGCTTATCAAAGTATGAAAAATGGGGAAACAAAGGAAAGGTGGGTTCTAGGAAGGTGGAGTCTCCAGAAGAGTTTCAAGAAGATCTCATCAAGAAAGGTGGAAAGGGAATGTCCCTTGGGTAGAGTCGCCAGGTAATCTAAGGGAAAGGCTTTGGGATATCACCAAAGTGTCATTAGGATACAAAGAATATTCAAAATCTTCCCCAGCAACAACACCAAAATGTTATGGCACAAGTTGTAGGTTGGGAAAATCCCTACCCAACTAAGGAAAAAGTTCTATAACTATGGGAATCCTACACCCAATGTCACCTCGATGTAGGTCCCACACTTAAAGGGTGACTGGGTCACTCTAGGGAGGTGATCTCAATGACCCTAGGGGGACTGAGATAGAGATGGAAGGAATTGGAAATGGAGCCATTATAGTTCAAGTCTAAATGGAATTAAGGGTAGGGAGAGATGCCTTGTAAGTCAAGTAACAGCTTCCCCACAAGTATAGTGTTTTTTTGGATGATTGTACCTGTCCGAGACACAAGAAAAAACACCTGGAAGCTTGTTGTCCCTAATTTGCAGAAATATATGAAAGTATATATCAGTAAGAAAAAGATACTATAAGCTTCTCAATATGTGCTCAATATCAAGTAGAAAATGCAAGAGAAAGACTAGCAATTTACTAGTTAAACTAAAGATGAAGAACCAATACTCTTAGCACAAAGGTAAGGCTATAATAAACACATGTATACAGCAAATTATATCAGCCTTATGGATGTAACATTTAATGTATTACAACGAGAAAATCATCCACTAGAATTGTAATGTCCCCAAGGCTGAGCCCTATTGTAAATCGTGTTTATGAAATGAATTATAAATATGTTTTATAGGCTGGTGAGCCGAGTTTATATAAGCTAGTGGGCTTATGTGATTGTTAGGCCAGAGAGCCTAAGTGTTGAAGGCCAAGAGCCTGATTTTGTACCTGTATTTATGCAGAACAGTAATAAAATATAAACACTGCCACGTACAGACCGACCACGATGAATGAATGATGGGGGATTAAGCTTCCACAGAGTGGGCAAGGGATTAGGGGCTAGAAGGTGGGAAGAGGGGCTAAGTGTGGAGCCTAGGGGGCTTAAGTCCTTAAGAATAATATTTTAATAATATTCCAAAATACCATGTTAATTATATGCTTTTATCCTAAGTTCTTTTGGAATGACATGTGACTTCCAAATGGTGGGAGGAACGCACGTTGATGGAAGGCATGCAGTTTCATGGGTGACAAGTGTCAACCCAAGCCCATGCAAATAAAATGGCTGAGATGAGTTGTGATGGGGGTTCCTCCTCCATTCTACCCAACCATCTGAGTGTGAACCTATCCGACCTTTACAGATATACCCTCGTGCCTCTTTTGAACTGTACATATCGTCTGACCTCTGCAAGAGACCTCGTGAAATTTTGAAACCGTGGGAAAAGTCTGTGTTGATTTTGGGGATAACCTGTGTTTTTTTCTGGAAAACTGATACATCCTCTTTCAGAGAAGATCGAGCCTGTGTGTGGATTCTCTATCCCAAAATCCATAACTGTGAGACCATCATGTCATTGTTGAGCATGTCTAGAAATCATGTGTTTGTTTTCCCCGTTGGTTGTTGTGGCCACGTAGTGCTGGACTGCGTGAGGCTTGTTGACCAGTTTGTACAACACTCTCTCCAGGTGAGAGAGGTGAGTGAAGTTGGAAGAACAGGTTACTTGTCCTGTGAGTGACTCTCTCCAGGTGAGAGAGTGCGTAGAGGAAGGAGAGAACTCCTGGAAGGAATCATGTAGCTGCCATAGAACTCGGAGACTTCCAGTCTGATCTGTTACTAAAACCCAAGGCAAGGGAGGTTAGCAGTCGAAGGACTGTCTAGGTGACAGAGAAGGTGTATACTCCTGGGGTGGAACAGGCATGTGGGGAAGGAGAGTCTATGGCAGTGAGTATGAGTGGTTCCTAGGAGGAAATTCCTTCCTTGTGACTGTGTGTTTTCACTGTAACCTCAACCTAGCCTAGGATTCCTTGCCTTGGGGTGGAGCTTAGTCCTAGCTCAGAGGTGACCTACTGCTGAGCTTGATGAGCAACGTGGTCTAAGGCTGGGAGGTTCGTGGAAGGCCTGCACCTGGTTGGTGGAATAACCACCGTTTTCAAAGATAAGTACCAGATGATGTTTTAACTATGTTACTGCATGTCTATGTATTTATAATTATCATGTACTATGTTGTGCATATGAATTAATGTTAAAGCCATTGATTATTTATAATAACTGTAATTCTTATGCTCACTCTAATTTTAAATGTGTTTAACTTGTTTTAAATACATGTTATATATATATATATATATATATATATATATAATTAAGCATGAGATTATTATTCTGTGAAGTAGCGCCTTCCCGGCTAAAGAAATAAGGGGGAGTTACAGTATGGTGTCAGATCGTTTACAGCTCCAAGTGAAAGAGTGTTACAGTATGGTATCAGAGCCAAGGTTTCAACGTTGAGCCTAGATGGGCTAGTTGAGTGGTCTTTGGACCGAGGGTTTGAGGAGAAATTGTGTCTGGAGGACCAATTTCAGACCTTTGAATGATCTTGAGTGTCAAGGAGTTACTTGACTGTGTTACCAAGCTTAGGAGGTGTAGGAGTGTTATGAAACCGCAGTCGATGTGGTATCTAGCCACAGGGAGAGAGGACTCCACACCAGAAGTGTTGGAGCCATAAGATCTGTTCAAGGGAAAGGAGAACCCTCGTGACCATCAGATATGGAAAATGTGTGTCGAGTTTAAAAACCCTTTGGAGTTGCACAGGAACGTGGAAATCGCGATACGTGAAACCCCGAATTCGTTGGGATCGTCCATCGGGGGGAACACATGGCTGTCGGAAGGCATTTCGACAACTGGGAAACCAAAAGGGAAGAACCTTGTTTTAGCAAGTCGTGAAATAGAGAAATAGGAAATTTCTAAACAATCTACATCGTAGATCGTAATATAGGAACTTGACCGTTGGATCAAGTGGAGGGGTAGACAGTAATTTTGGGATTTCGGCAAATGAAAGTTCGAGAGGTGATGATGCACGAACTCCTGATGCTCGAAACCCCGAAACTCCGAAAGGACCTGTGCCGTAGATTTGAGAAAGGTCTAATCGTTGGATTTCTCTTGGAATGGATGTGGACACATGGGTGTGTACTACGTGCCAGTGGGACAAAAGAAAAGTGAGCATGGTGGGACCCGATGATGTCACCATAGATAACATGGACCCTCCTGAAGGTGCCACTCACCATGGTAGATGTGGAGACAGTTGTGTTATGTGGGCCCGGAGAGTAAAGTAAATCGGGATTTTGGGATTCGCAAAGGAGGAGCACGAGGGCTCAACACTCCAACTCGCGAAGTCGTGAGTTGAGAGAGGTGCTAGCACTTATCCCTAGCCTATGGTTATATGTAGCAGGTTCTAGCGAAGAGGGATCCATACCCATATCGTATATTGGGTATCGACGTTTGGAGGAAGAGGATTCGAGGGTCTTTGACTCATGAACTCACGAGATCGCGAGTTGTGAAAGGTGCCTTTGTTTACGAAGGTAGGGAGAAAGAGGAAGCTATCACCCGAAAACCCGAAGTGTCGAAGTCCTGAAATTTTTGAAGACAAAAGAACCATTGAGGATTTAACTGTTGGATATTCATGGACCGAGACCCTGAAGTTCCGAAGTCCTGAAAATTGCAGAGCCGAACAGAGCTCAGAAAACTTAATGGAATTGAAACATTTTTTCTTGTTCGTGTTGGTTTATAAGTGTTGTAAGTTTCTTGAAGGTTTAAGGGCCTGAAAAACTTCAGTTGATTGCACATTGTGTGTGAAAATTTCAATGAGTGTCAGGTCAATCGTAAATCTACGCTGAGTATAGAAATGGAAAAGGTACATATTACCTCTGAAACAGAGGACAAAAGGGTAGGAAGGGATGTCAACTTGGGAGTCGAAGGATCAAACTCTAATGGGAATGGAAAAGAGATGGATAAGGAAGGACATATGATTAAACTCATTGAAATATTGCATAAAGATGCCTAGGCTCGCCGAGCTAATAGCCGAAAGTTCATGTGGGTCAGGGATCAGCAGGGAGAATTCAACTTAAAAATGTTGAAGAACCTGGAAAGAATAGAAGGGAAATTGGAAAAGGGGAGTGACTCAAGCAAGACAGAGAGTCACAGGACCCCTGAGAGGAAAAGAAGATCAAGAAGTGTCAGAACCCCTGAGAGGAGAAGAAGATCGAGGAGTGGTAGTAGACATCATCGTCACTCCCCAAAGCATTCCAGTAGGGAGGCACACAATAGTTCAAGCCCGTCCCCTACTAAAAAACACCGAACATCTGGAAGAGATGAATTGAAAGGAGAGATGAACAATATAAAGTCTCCAACGTTCAATGGAGAACATAAGAAGGAGGAAGATGTTGAAACATGGTTGCTAGGCTTGAGGAAATATTTCCAACTACAGAATTATTCCCCTCATGAAGAAGGAAGAATTGCGATGTATCAACTAAAGGGAAAAGCATCCATGTGGTGGGATCAGTTTGTGCAGGTGCAGCACATCAGAAGAAAGATATCACTTGGAAGGAGTTCAAGAGGTATTTCGAGAATAAATACCTGACCAAAAGGTACTATGACGGAAATATGAAGGAGTTCTTCGAACTCAAGTTGGGCAGCATGAATACGAACGAAGGTTTTTGGAACTACTGAAGTATGTTTCGTTCATCAAAGACGAGGCTGTCAAAATTCAGAGATATCTGAGTGGACTGCCACCTTCCATTGGTGACAAGATTCAGTATGATGATCCTAAGACTATGGAAGAAACAATAAGAAGGGAAAAATGTTTATATGAACAGCAAAGAGAAAGGCCTACTTTTCGGAAGGCTTGGGATGATCAGAAGAAGTTCAGGAAAGAGCAGAGGCAAAAGGAAAACAAGCCTCCCTTTTTCAAAAATAGTCCTCAGGGACAGCCATCTTTCAGAGAGCCCAGGAAGGCTGAAGTGGGTGAGCAAATTCCCAGACCGCCACCTTTGGAGTGTTGGGGATGTAAAGAAAACTATAGGTACCGAGACTTCCCCCACAGAAAAGATAAAGTGAGAACCGTCCACAATGTTCAGCAAGCTGAAACAGTGGAGGATATGGGCAACAGGATGCCAAGGATCTATGCAGCACTAGACAACAAGCAAGCATAATTTCAATCGCACATGATTGAAGTGGAAGGTATGATCAACAACCAACCATTTATTATTTTAATTGATTTCGGGGCTAGCCATAGTTATGTAGATCCTAGGGTGGTGGAAAGTTTTCATTTATCAAGAAGTAAACATGAAAGGTATTGGTTAGTGCAATTGGCTACAGGAACCAAGAGGAAGGTCACTGAATTGGCTAAATCATGTTCGATAGACATGAATGGATTGAGCACGAAGGCTGAATTGAATGTTCTAACTTTAGGCTCTTGTGACTACTTAATTGGGATGGACTAGTTGGACCAGCACCATGCCCTCCTGGACTATCATAACAAGAGGTTTACATGCCTGGATGAGGACGGAAATCGAAAAACAGTCCAAGGAATTCCCAGAGTTGTGGTTGTTAGAGAAATCTCAGCCATGTAGCTGAATAAGTGTTACAGGAAAGGCTGTCAATTATTTGCAACCCATGTGGAGGAAGCATCCGGAGATGAAGTCTCAAAGATTGGAGATCATGAGGTGCTTACTGAGTTTGAGGATGTATTCCAGGAAGTACATGGACTACCTCCGAAGAGAGACATCGATTTTTCTATAAATTTGATGCCTGGAGCATCTCCAGTGTCGAAATCTCCGTATAGAATGAGTACGCTAGAGCTGAAAGAGTTGCAATTGCAGCTCAAAGAGCTTCTGAAGAAGGGGTACATTCACCCCAGTGTGTCACCTTGGGGTGCCCTAGTATTTTTTGTGAAGAAGAAGGATGGGACGTTGACGTTGTGCATTGATTTTCGACAGTTGAACAAGGTAACTGTCAAGAACAAGTATCCTCTGCCAAGGATCAATGATCTTTTCGATCAGCTGAACGGTGCGAAAATATTTTCGAAGATAGATCTTAGATCAGGATATCACCAGGTAAGAATAAAGGATGAGGATATCAGGAAGACTACCTTTAGAACAAGGTATTTTCATTACGAGTTCACAGTGGTGCCATTTGGACTGTCAAATGCACCTATTGTTTTTATGTGCTTGATGAATGGTGTATTCAGGAACTATTTAGACAAGTTTTTCATAGTCTTCCTGGATGACATCTTGGTGTGTTCCAAGTCAGAGGAAGAGAATGAACAACACCTGAGGATGGTGTTACAAGTGTTGAGAGAACACCAGTTGTATGCCAAGTTAAGCAAATGCTCATTTTATCAAAGACAGATCCATTACTTGGGACATATTATTTCAGAAGAAGGGATCGTTGTGGATCTTGAGAAGGTTGAGTCCATCCAAGAATGGTCAGCACCAAGGAATGTGACAGAATTTAGATCCTTTATGGGTCTGGCGGGCTATTATAGAAGGTTTATAGTAGGGTTCTCAAAGATAGCTCATCCTATCACTTCCTTACAAAGGAAGGAGAAAAAATTTCAATGGACTAAAGAGTGTGAGAATGATTTCCAGCGATTGAAGCAGTTGTTAACCAGCGCTCCAATCTTGAGGATTGCAGATACAAATATGGATTCTGTGGTGTGCACAGATGCATGTAAGGAAGGGTTGGGAGGATTTCTCAGCCAAGATGGATTTGTAATCTGTTATGAGTCCAGGAAGCTGAAAGAGCATGAAAAGAATTATGCCACTCATGATTTGGAGCTGGCAGCAATCGTCCACGCTCTGAGGAAATGGAGACATTACCTCATGGGAAGGAGATTTGAATTAAGAACAAACTGCAACGGTCTAAAATATTTGTTTGGTCAACCGACTTTAAATTCTAGACAAAGTAGGTGGTTGGAGTTTCTGTGCGAATACGACTTTGATATCAATCATATCAAAGGGAAGGAAAACAAGGTGGCTGATGCACTTAGCAGAAAAGTGCATGAATTACATGCTACAGCCATTAGCATGTACAGGACTGATATTAAGGATAGAATTTTGGAAGCTACAAATGCAGATTTGCAGTACAAATATTTAGTAGCAAAGATACAGTAGAGTGAAAGGCCATAGAAAAGGGAAAGTTACACCTTGGAAGTTGTTGGATTACTTTTGTATAAAGACAGAGTGTATATACCCAATGTCCAGGAATTGAAACTTGCAATTCTAAAAGAAATGCATAATGTGACGTATGTTGGACACCCTGGATATCAAAAGA
>JZKD02S1420692.1:0-11141 GCA_000966675.3 Picea glauca | reverse complement strand
ATAAAAATCCAATTACAACATCACTATTATTCAAGATCAACCATATCACATAAAGATAACAAAGATATCTACCCACCCAACATATCCTGCAAGGTTAGGACCTCCAAGACACATACTCAATGCTCAAGTCCAAGATTCATCTGATTTATTTTGACCATTTAAGGTCTCAGGACTGACGACTATTTTGAGGAACAAAGAGATATCTATAATCCATAACCACTCCTAGTCTAAATTTTCAAACTAAAACTAAATAGTAAAGTAACTAAAAAAATAATTTCATCTATGCAAAGGGATGAACAATTCAATGTAATAAAAACTACTCAAACATAATGTTGAGTCCAAAGTTTCTAACTATTGGTGTAAATGGCATTCTTACAATAATTCAACGCATCTACCTTTGGTTGAGTTGTTTACTTGAGGAATTGTCAATTGTCAATATCTAAATAATAACATAAATAACAACTCTACTAAGCAAATGATTACAAATTGCAAATGCCATTTAAGGAATTCCAACGCAAATCATGACATTTTGTTTTTTTGCTCTAAAGACTTCTTGGTGTAACTAATTTTCTATGAAAACATCCATAGATGTTTGCAATAATAATAATCCTACGTTCTATGCAATTTCATTTACATCTAACATTAATTTCTATAATTCTTATATAATATATAAGCAATCACTAACTCTTCAATACTCACTTTTCATTATACACTTAATATTATGTAAAATTCTACAGATATATAACATAAAGGAAATCATCATTTTTTATTCTTTCTTTTATTTAAGGATCTTATGATAATTCAAATGTAAATTATTTTTATCCATTCAAGCACAATTTCAATCTATCTTATCATGGAACCCTTTAAGGCCTAAAACTAACATAAGGTAGAGGCAAGACAACTATTTATTTTACATCTAAATGTGCAAATTGCGCATTAAATTACTTAAAACAAATCATCAACACAATTCATTTCTTTGCCATTTACAACAATCAACATCTTGGTCTTTATCTATCCATCCATCTTCCATTTGTATAGATATAGTAAAATTTTATTTAATTAATACATATATATACATATAATTATATAATGTGATAATAAATATAACCTTTGTATGGAGACTGTCATTAAATATTTACCTAATTTATCAGAAGTTTATATAACCATCATATCATGCTATACCTAAATTAAAGGCATCGAGGCCTTTCTTTACAGGTCTAGAACCTGGGGCACAAACTGCCAAAATTGTGTGAATTAATTCTAGGCCAACTGCCGATCCTATGTACTCATACAAATGCTAACAAGAACCCATGACTTTGTCAAGAAAAATGTGCCAAACTAGGCAATAAACAACAGTGAAAGTGATCATTATTAGAACTAGGCAAGAACACAGTTAGGCAATAAATAACGGTTAGGAAATGTGCCAAACTAGGCAAGAACACTAGGCAATAACATGCAAGAAATGTGCCAAACCAGGCAAGAACACAGTTAGGCAATAAATAATAGTGAAAGTGATCATTATTAGAGTGAATTACGGGAACCACTGCCTATTTAATATCTCGACTGAGGTAAAATATATTAGTCAATATCAATAATTTATGAAGCAATACTTGACTAGTTCACTATGGACACGTCACGTATCTATCAAGAGGTAAATCCATACGATGAGATTTTATTCTTAACTGTGGCAGTTTTGAAATCAATATAGAGGATAGAGGATGATTCGATCTAATTGGATCACTTCATCAAAATTTTTGTTACAGCCAAAGCAGACCTATGCCAGAACAAGGAATATACTAGATATTGGGTCGAGCAATCATAAGGGAAAGAGAAGGTAATATGCAAAAAAAGGAACCGATATTAGAGCAGGCTGGTGCAAATCCGCGCAGAGTCTTAAGGTAAATTTTTGTTAAGAAGAAAGAAGACGTGTCTTCTATAGAGCTGACGATTTGGTCGAAATTAGATACTTCTTGAGGATTAATGGACAACAACAGGCTAACCACCATTGCCTTTCAACTAAACGTGAGCATTGTAGGAACATAAGTCAAAGATGCGGTGTTGTCTAAGAAGCATTACAAGAAGAAACAAGAGAAACACTGAACAAATTGTTATGTATGGGTCAGGAAGCGTTGTACCTATATCGAAGAAGTGGGCAATTTTGGTGTATCAGGTTAAAACAGTTATATAATCCCCAAAAGTGAGTGATCACATCTCGATAATGTTATTCCTTCAAAAACGCGGGCAGTGTAGTTGTGTTAAGGAAATATTAGAGGCATTCTAATTGAAATCACATGCATCACACAAGACTTATTTAGAGGGATAACACACATTTCCCCAAATGCATTAGTCGAGATATATACTCCAAATCGGGGTTGCATGGCGTCTTGGAACCAAGGAAATATCTATAATTGTTGTAGTAGTCAAATTATGATTTGATGATAAATTTCAAAATCAGAATAAGTAACTTAGGTTTGTCGATTTAAGAGTGTAACTACAGTTTAAAGGATTTTGCTATTATTTTATGTCCATGATTAAGTATCAGATAACATCAGTTGAGATCAACATAAGTAATCATCAAATCTATTTTGGGATGTATTAAGGTGAGATGATAAGAATGATCGATTCAAAACAATAATACAATATATCCATATCCTCTCAGTTGATCACATTGAAAATCATTAAGAATAATCCCCTTCGAATATCATTTAAATAGAACATATTGAGTATATTGTAACAATTCTCACTTCCAAGTCAACAGTAGAAATATCAACCAATTGCGTAGGTGCCTAATATTATTTAAACTATATTATAAATAATATATCACCTACTACACGAATATGATTCTTGAATCATTGGTATTCAAAAATAATTTTATAACATCATTTGGAAATCTATATTGTACTAGAAATATTTATCTAACTGAAATGAATAAGTGTATAATGACATAATAATATATCTTCTTCTACCATTTGATCCATACACAGTAACCATGTATATTTGCAAGAAAAATCACTAGTTTTAACCATTAGATATTTTTGTTTTAAAATAATACAGTGGATCACATGAAATATTTATCGATTTCACAATAAAAATAACTATAACAATGAGTACCATAACTAGAATTCCTATTGATGTGTGTTTCCAATCTTCAGTTTGGAGGCTTTCTCTCATCCTCATTTTTTTTTTCCAATCCAAAGACTTCACCGGTACCACCCAGCCAACGATAGGGGTACTCTTCTCCCCCCTTAGCCCCCCAAGCCGCAAAGGCGCCACACAGAAAAACCAGAATGTAGCAGCTCCAAGCTTGCCTCGCAAGGTATAGCTTCCACTCTTTCTTCAAGATTGGTATCCAAACTCTCATAAGTAAAACACGGTCCCCAATAATTTTGGAAACATAATCTTACCAAGAATAATATATCTATTTTTCTTCTTCACCATTTGTTTTATAGAAATTTCTTCACTGACACATGTCCTCATGCACAAATAATTAAATTTTTAGATTAAATTAATTATGATTATTCACCCACACACTTGTCACACTCTCCCCAAGTTTCACAAGTAATTATCATTTTTATTTTATTTTAAAATCCAATTTCCCTCACATTTCCCAATGTGTTCCTATTTTTGCTCTCAGTTGTCTCTTTGTTCCCCAAAATGTCATTTAATGAGTGTATCCTAACTATATCTTAGTTAGAGTTGGATTATGAGTCTTCTTCTAGTTAGACCTAGTGGTAGCTTGACTCTAGATATTATTCTATGTGTACACCTATTCTTTCATATTTTATTTCTTTCAATTTTAAAAATCTCTTGTATTAATTTCTTGCACACATGTGCATTTTATCCAATATTTAGATTTTATTCCCCTTTTTCCTAGAGTTTGATTATTCTCCAATCTTTTAACTTATGTCATAATTCATTTAGTCCCTTAATTAATTTAGACTTAGACTTAGTCTTAGATTTAGGCTTAGACTTTTATTGGGTTTTATAATTAATAATTTACGATTTAATTAATTAATTTATTCCAACAAGGTCTAATCATTTCAATGTTTTCTAGGTCACATAGATTTATTGACTCAAGTTTTAATTACCCGATGTGCCATTCAATGCACACCTCTGTTCTCCAAGGGTGCCACTTTCCTTTGACTAGTTTTGGAAGTTTTTCCAACCCTTGGAGTCAACACTCCACCCAGTCAACCTTGTGAGAGACTAAAGGCTTCTAAGGAATAAGGAATATTCCTTATTACGCACTCCTTAGAATATTCCTGAGCGACTGTCTTAGTCCTCCCTCATGACATCATGGACATCTCAAACTAGGTAATCGTTAACCTACCATTCAACCACTGTGGGAGTGCTAGTAGGTTGTGACAGGGACGCTACTACACCTCTCCCTCAATGTCTGGTTTCTGTGCATGGCCCCTCTTCTCATTATGTGATTTAGATTAAAAATCGTCGTCAATCCTGCATCCATTTACAAAAACACTATCAATAATCCATATACATAATCATACTATAATCAATCATATTTTACAAGAGCGAAAAATGAAATACTCAATCAAAATACCATCCACTCCCTGACTCAATCCGGAGTCCAAGGAAGTCCATTGATGCCATCAACATCCATAAACTGTCATGTGTCCTGCACACTCAGGAAAACTCCTCAATAACATCTGCCAATATATATACATCAAATAATAATAAGTCACAACACATCATCATCAACATGTATAATCCATAATCAAAACGAAATCACCATGTACCATAACCAGATCACTTGCATGCAAGTGTCCTCAAATAATAAGTCAATAAAAGTGTGCTCAGTAGAGTGGGATGTTACACACACCCCCTCTTGTTTTAAACTTCATCCCAAAGTTTGTACAGTTTACAAATGCAAGAAAACAAATGTATATGACATAGATCTATATGTCTAATCTATCAAACAAGTAAGGAAATTGTTGATGTGTCTCATATGCATCCTCCCAGGTAGTCGAGTGTGGACTATAGTTGTCCCACTGGACCTTGACCTAATCAACTATTCGACGTCGTAGTTGTTGAATGAAATGGTCCAGAATGTGGATTAACTCTGCCATGAGACCACCCTCGTACGACACCTGCAAAGAACTATTGTAAATAACATGTGAAGGATCACTAATATAACATCTCAAAACAAATACATGAAATACATAGTGAATATGCCTCAAAGAATCAGGCAAGGCTAGTCAATAAGCCACATGTCCTTTCTTTTCCACAACTTCGATAGGTCCCACAAACCTGGGAGAGAGTATAACACCCTTTCCAAATTTGATCGAACTCTTGTGTGGTTTTACCTGCAAGAAAACTCTGTCACCAACTTCATAACTTTGGTCAATGTGATGCACATTAGCATAACTCATCTGCCAATATTGTGCTTCTTTAATCGTTTGTCTTATCGATTGCATATATATTCCATTTCTTGAATCACTTCTGGTCCTACCAAGACCTTGTCCTCAAGTTGATTCCAACTCAACGATGTCTGACACGGTCATCCGTAAAGAAACTCAAATGGGGACATCTTAATCGTAATATGATAGTTGTTTTTGTATGCAAACTCTACTAGTGGAAAGAACTATTCCCAACGTTTTTATTGATCCATTACATACATACGCAACATGTCCTCCAAAATCTGGTTTGTTCTTTCTATTTTTTCGTCTATCTCTGGGTGATAAGTGGTACTAACATTCAATTGTGTTCCCAATGCTTCTTGGAAACTGGTCCAAAATCATCTTGTAAACACCGATCCTCAATCGGATATGATCCTTCTAGGTACACCATGTAATCTCACAATATCGCTAACAAAAACTCTGGCTGTATTCGACGTGTGATACGTCGTAAACACTGGAATAAAGTGTGCACTCTTTGTCAGAGTGTTAACTACCACAAATATCGAATCGTGCCTCCTCTTCTTTAGTGGTAATCCAACAATAAAGTCCATCGAAATGACCTCCCATTTTGATTCAGGAATAGCGTGTGGATGTAACAATCCTGCTGGATGTCTATGTTCAACCTTCACTTGCTGACATTCTAGACATCTCACCACGTAACTAAGTATGTTTGCTTTCATTCCTTTCCAGAAGAATAAAGGATTAAGGTATTCCCTCATCTTCGTGACTCCTGGATGAGCCATGCACACTGCTTGATGCACTTCTCTTAACATCAAACTTCTTAATTCGTCATTATGGAGTACGTAAATTCTTCCGTTAAATCTCAACAATCCATCGTTGTCTAATGAATAACCTTCATACTTTGGTACCATCATGGTATCTTGTCCAATATTATTCTTAATGTTCTTGTACCAATCATTATCTATCTGTAAAGTTATAATATTTTCTCGAAGATTCATCTTAAGAGGTATTACCGAGAATATGTGTGGTCTCCGAATCAATGCATTTGCCACTTTGTTCATCGTTCCATTAATGTAAGTAATCTCAAAGTCGTATTCGATAAGTAATTCTGACCAATGCCTTTGTCGCATGTTCAATTCACTCTGTGTAAATATATGCTACAACCCATAGTGAGCTGTCTTATTCAAATTTTCATCCAATCAGATAATGTCTCCATACTCTCAAGGCATATACAATTACTAATAAATCCAAGTCATGCATTGCATAGTTCTCTTCATGCTTTCTCAATTTCCTTGAAATGTAAGTGATCACTCAACTGTCTTGCATCAAAACTCCACCTAGACCTTCCTTGGATACATCCGTGCATACAATAATGCTTTGTCCATGTCGGAGACCTTTAGTATCAACCTGTCGTCAACAACTATTTGAGCTTTTGAAATGCGTCCACGCATTTCTCATTCCATACAAACTTCTTGTTCTTCTTCTTAAATTCTCTGATCAGATTTTCTATCTTTGAAAAACCTTTGACGGATTGTCGGTAATATCCTTCTAAAACCATAAAACTATGTACTTCTTGTACGCTTGTCGGTGCTGTCCATGATCCAGGTGGATATTGGTGGCCACCCACCTATTCCAACTGGCTCCTCGTGTCTATTTTTGTTCAGCACGTTCTTCTGTATTGCTTTGTAATTGTGGGTTATACACTTCTAAGGATGTCTGAAGCCCCTCACATACTCTAGGTGGATATGGGTGTCCTCTCGCCTAATCCAAATGACTTATTTTGTATGTTTTCATGTCAGCACATCTTGTACTTCTAGGGCCATTTTGGGGCCCTAAACATTGTTTTTTTTGGCTTGCCATAGTCAAACTGTAGACAGAGTCAGATTTTGATGGCGTAATGTGTATTTATATGAAATACCTTTCCAACAGGCTATCATGCACCTAAAATGAATTTTGTATGAAAACGTTATGACCCTAGGAAGTGGAGGTACCAAATTACACCAACTTACCCATAGGGCCCACATGAATTTTGGTGTTTCACCTTCTAGGGTTAGGTTTTTGGATGTCTAGGGTTTTGGCATTCATGAGTAATGTCAAAAAGGCCTCTGGAGCCTCATTGTAATCCATTATGCTCAGACAGATGCGCGTAGTAGCCACATCTCTTCTCAGAGATAGCTACCACCATTCAAGCAAGTTTTCAGTTCTGCAGTTTTACAGTTTCAACCTATTTCATTATTTAATAGAAGATATTGTTCACTGGATATTTGTGTTATTCTTCATATATCTATGTTTATTGTATTCAATCTGTTAATTAGTTCATTCCGCTCCTAAATCTAGATTTGTGGTATTAGAGCTGTCTAATCTTCATTTATTTTTCTTCGTGTATGTCCTCGACAAGGTCTGGGTACAAGAAGTTGGGACTCGAACCAATCAATCCATTACAAGATCAATCACGCCAAGCCCGACAAAAACCCACGGGAGGTGAAAATAAAGATGATGGATCAGGAGATCCTATTAAAATGTTGCTTGAGGAAGCTCTTGCGTGACAAAGGAATGAAATGATGGACAACTTTGCACAAATCCTTCGACGATTTCCCACAGGAGAAGCATCTTCATCAAGTGGCCATGCAACCCCCTTCAAGGTACATGTAAATTTTTATATTCCATTATTTGAAAGATTTATAGATGCAGATGTTGTAGATAAATGGTTGAATCCTTTTGAAGGATGTTTTTTGGTCCACAATTTTTTCGATAGGGAAAATATCAATTTTTCACTCCTCAAGGTCGTTCCCCATGTTAAATACTAGTGGGATACTTACTCTGAGCAAAGGGTTGTGGAGGAATCTTCAATGTTTGTGGTGGACCCTACATGGAATTCCTTCTGGGACGCCATTAAAGAACAATACTACCCTGTTGGAAGATACAGGACCAATACACTAGATGGACCACCCTACTCCAAGAAAGGTACTAGACAGTACCAAAATTCACCAATAATTTCCATACCCTACACACCAAATTGGTTATCAAAGACTTTGAGCATCATCTGGTGCTCAAATACTGTGACTGTTTGCATAGATACATTCAAATAGAAATGGAGTTCTTAGACATCGCCTCATTGGGCACGACATATAAATACGCTGTCAATATCGAGCATAAATTTAAGCAGAAACAACGAGAGTTTGGATCTGCAAACCCCTCACATCTGAAGCAGGGTAAAGGCAGCCCCAACCCACACAGCATGGGACCAAGTCGATATAGCCGCCCTTAAGACAACCAGTCCAAGCCACAACAAAAGAAGGCAAATGAGAAGACGAAGAAGGACAAGGGAAAATGGTGTGAGTACCATAAAAGTCCTTGCCACAACACCGACAAATTTCGCTCTAAGTAGTCCCTCATGGCCGAGATGAAGGCTTCTGAGTCAGAGGTCGATTCTAATTTCGAGTCAAATCCCGAAGGAGAGAAGCATATTATCGATGCTGAACCCAGTGCCATTGTTGCTACCACCAAAGTTCGGCCAAGCAAACCAGAAGAACCAAAGGAAGGGGAATGCCTCTTTCACTCACAGATGTGGGTCAAGGGGGCTCCGATTCATTTAATTTTTGACAGTGGTAGTCAGAATAACCTAATTTCAACAGAGGTCGTCAAGCAGCTAGACTCGCCAACGACGCCGCACCCGCAAACCTACACCATTGGCTGGCTTCTCCAAGGAAGAGATCTTCGTGTCAGCCAACAATGTCGTCTATCCTATGACATCAAGCCTTTCAAAGATGAGGTACTGTGTGATATTTCTCCCCTTGAAGTTTGTGATGTTCTTTTAGGACAACCATATTTGTGGAAGCGTCATGTTGTGTATGAATCTAGAACCCACAGTGTTATTATTACTTTGGGTAGACACTTGTACAGGACCCCAGAGGCAGCGTTGCCTACTGCTATTTCTTTAATCTATGCTAAGCAATGCAATAAGTTCATTTCAAAGACCGATAAGTTCGTCTTCTTTGTGGTCCGTTCTCACAGTAAGAAAAAGGTTGTTGCCACATTCGTTGCCACTACATAACACCTCTCTTTGCAGCAACAACAAGTGGATGAGATCGTGGAAGAGTACAAAGACATCTTATCTTCACCTACAGGGGTACCTACACATTGCCAAGTCAAGCATCCAATAGATCTGACCCCCAACGCACCTCTACCTAATGGACTAGTATATCGACACTCACTAATGGAGAATGACGAAATCAGGCATCAGATCCAAGAGATTCTTCAAAAGGGTCACATCAGACCCAAATCCTCCCCTTGCGGAAGCCCGATTTTACTGGTGCAAAAGAAGGACGGGACTTAGCAACTTTGCATTGATTACAAAGCCTTAAAAAAAATCACAGTCAATAACCACTACCCCATTCCCAGGATTGATGAACTTCTTGACCAACTCAACGGGGGCAAGTTCTTCAGCAAGATTGACCTAAAGTCTGACTACCACCAGGTTCCCATTGAACCAACTGATGTATGGAAGACAACCTTCAAGTCTAAAGAAGGTCTCTCTGAATGGCTAGTCATGCCCTTTGGCTTAACAAATGCACCAGCCACTTTCATGAGATTGATGGATGATGTATTGAGACCCTTCACCAACTCCTTTGTGGTAGTATATTTGGATGACATCCTCATCTTCAACAGAACGTGGGAGGATCACATGCGACATATTCAACAGGTTTTGAGCACTCTGCAACAACACAAGCCTTATGCCAACTTGGAAAAATGCTCTTTTGGCATGAACATGGTCCAATACTTGGGATACATTGTTGATGAGAATGGGGTACATGTTTATCCATCTAAGATCCAAGTCATTCATGAATATCCAACCTTGACCACATTGACCGAGCTTCGGAGGTTTTTCGGACTAGCCAACTTCTACAGACGGTTCATGTTGGGATTCTCCCATATTGCATGGGCCCTCAGCCAGGTGACCAAGGGCAGTGGTAGGGATAATTTTGTGTGGGGGAAGGAGAAACAACGAGCATTCGATGATCTGAAGCATCGATTGTGCTCAACTCCAGTACTCTCCTTTCCTGATCTTCAACAACCATTCGAGATTGAGACTGATGCATCTGACTATGTTGTGGGTGCAGTTCTCACTCAACATGGGCATCTGGTGGCATACAATAGTGAGACACTCTTCGCTACTGTATGGAAATACCCCACCTATGAAAAGGAAATTTATTCCATTGTAAAAGCCTCTCGTCAATGGAAACATTACATTATGGGGAAAGAGATGATCATACACACTAATCACAAGATTCTACAGTTCATACAGATAGAGGGGAAATTGTAGAACAACCACCATCAGAAGTGGTCCACCTACCTGTAACAGTTCCAACTCAGCATCAAGTATAAGACAAGTATCTCCAATCATGTTATTGACTGCCTCAGTCAACCTCTTGTGGCTGCATTCACCACTGTGCTCCATTCCTGTGGACATGAAGCATCTGAGTGGCCCCAACTTTATCATCAAGATCCAGACTTCTTCACCACCTACTAGCTCTTGGTTACATGCACAACTATCATTGATTTTCACATTCAGGACAAACTCTTATGCTACCTGGGCCATCTTTGTGTTCCCACAAGCAAGCATGCAAAGCTGATTTGAGAAGCCCACTACAGTCGGGTGGCAAGACATTTTGGCGTAGAGAAAATTGTGGTCGTTCTTCAGAAACATTTTTATTGGCCAAAACTTCGATAGGATGTCAACAAGTTTATCAAATATTGCACTTC
>JZKD02S1420681.1:0-11141 GCA_000966675.3 Picea glauca | reverse complement strand
GAGGAGGGTGTTTCTAATCTCACTAAACATCAAGTTACTTTGAGAAATATGGGAGAATTATTCCCCTGAGACCAATCCCATCCAAAGGATGTCTCAACCCCTCTTAAATCTAAGTTCAACTAGGGTAAAGTGGAATACTCAAAATCCTCCAAGAAGGAAAAATTCATATGCAACTATTATCATAAGGTGGGCCATCATAAGGGGGTTTTATAATCTCACTCAACATCAAGTTACATCGGGGAATATGGGAGAATTATTCCCCTGAGATCAATCCCATCCAAAGGATGTCTCAACCCCTCTTAAATCTAAGTTCAACTAGTGTAAAGTGGAATACTCTAAATCCTCCAAGAAGAAAAAAGTCATATGCAACTACCATCATAAGGTGGGCCATCCCTTCAAGTCTTCCCTTGCACATGTTTATAAAAATGAAGTGCTTGAAAAATATACAATCTGCATTGAAGGCTTTTCTGATGATCATGTTTGATCTCCTCATGATAGTGCACATTTCACGGTACACTCTGCACTTTGGTCCACTTCTTTTAAGAAAGAGTGGATTGTTGATTCTAGAGCTACCAAACAAATGACCAAACATGACTACCTTCTCTCTAATTATAGCCAACAAAACAACAAAGAGAGTGTGGTTATTAGTGATCGTTCAACCATATAGGTTGCAGGTTGTGGTGATGTCGTCATTAATACAACTATGTTTAGAGGTGTTCTTTATATTTTAGGTGTTGGACCAAATCTTCTTTCTATTTACTGGAACACACCAAATAAAAAAGTGGAATTTTGGCTAAATCAATGGGTTGTAAAGGACACAAGTAATGGCTTCAAGATGTTTGCCTCAAGTTATTATGACAAATTCAATCATATGTGCAAGTTGGGAAAGACTCCTTCCTCAAAGATAAAAAGATGTGTTGTTATGGTAGCCAATGTTGATGACACCAGTGTGTTATGGAATTAGAATCTCAATCATGCCAATTATGGATTTTTTGGCATATTAGTCAACTACATATGGTTGATGACCTTCCACAAAGTGAACCACCCAATGGTTACACTAAAACTTTTCAAGCATACCACCTTTATGACTCCACCACTCATAAGATGGTTGAATATAGATAAGTTATTCTTAACGAGGTTCCTACACATTGTTCACCAAGATCTTTTCCATTACTTCTTTCAAAAGATTCTACTCGACATGCTCACATGGAACATGTTGCTTCTCATCACCATGCAAGTCCTCCTCTAGTGGATTTCTATCATGTTTTAATGGACCCTTCTCCTTCACAATGTGATGTTGGTCCTCTCTCTACTTCTATTAGTACTCTCTCAAGTACTCCTACAATGTCTATGCAAGTTCATATTGTTGATGTAGACCATATCGATGACTCCTCCTTCCTCGAAGAAAACAAGGTTTGTTGCTATGGTAGCTAATGTCAATGACACCAACATGTTATGGCATCAATGTCTCAATTACACCCATTATGGATCTTTGTGACATATGAGTCGACTACATATGGCTTATGGCCTTGCATAGATTGACCCACATGATAGCTATAATGAAACTTTTCAGGAATACTACCTTTATGACCCACCACTCATAGGGTGGTTGAATATAGAGGTTATTTTTTACAAGGTTCCTACTCATTGTTCGCCATGCTCTTTTCCATTACTTCTGTTAGAAGATTCTACTTAGCATGATTCCATGGATCATGTTGCTTCTCATCACCATGTAGGTCCAACTCCAAAGGATTCCTATCATGTTGTAATAGATGCTTCTCCTTCATAGTGTGATGTTGATTCTATTGGTTCTGTCTACTTCTGAGTACTCTCTCAAATAATCCTTCTAAAGTATCTGGACAAAATCCAACAGTTGGTTTGGACCCTACTAATGACTCATCTACTCTTCTGATTGCAAATGTCTCCACCTTTTTATAATAGTCTTAAACGAATCATCCAGTGTTCATTTGGATATGATGATGTTCTTCCCAATGGCTCATCTAGTGCTTATGTAATGGATGCCCCTAACACTTCAACTCCATTATCCAGTGATGATGGTGACACCTTGTACACTTCCCCTATACAAGTTACTCTTCCTATACCTAAGTGAGTTTTCTCCATTCTCGTTGATGCAACAAAGTTTCTTTTTGGTCCATCTGCATGCTATCAAGACAAATCTCCACCTTGGTCCCTTCTTGCTCAAATTCTTGATTGTTTTTAAAATGAATCTAATGTCACTAAGTTTCTTATTGGTCCATTTGAGCCCTACAAGAGGAATCCTCCCGACCACTCCAAATACCCATTGTTCTAATGTTCGTGTTGAACTACAACATCTCCCACCTAAAATTATTTGGAGCTTAGAGTTGATCATTGATGATCTAGATGGTTTTATGGAGGGATGTGGAGTTCAAGGGGGGTCACCTAACCCTTTGCTCAACATTAAGGGGGAAGTAAATTTTGTAATCATGTATTGTAATGACTTCTCTATGTGGCCCACGTTTAGCCTAAGGGGGGATGTTGGAATTATTAGTGTAGGATATGCATATGGCCATGACCCATTCATATGTATCATTATGTACTTGTAATCATTGCTAAGACCCTATTGTTTATTCTTTTATTGCATTACTAGGTATGGTTAAGGCCAACCTAGTCAAACTTGACATAAAGGCTCAATAACCCTCTTAGGGTGTGTGCCCTTGTTTTGAGGGCCCATAACGCCCTCTTGAAGGGACGCCTCACTTGAGTTGTGTATTGATACACAACTCAAGCTTTCATTTGTATCATCTCATCTTGTGATCTTCTTGATCTCTCTTATAAAGTGTTCTATACCTAAGGGTACCTATATCTTTGGTGTTCTCGTGTTTGGCATTTCTTTCTTTTATGTGTACAAGTGCATTTATTGTGTTGTTGTTGCACACTTGTACTTGCATATTTCTCTCTCTCTCCAACACACTAGGGTCATCTATATATAACACACTTGTGATTAAATTATTGTTGAATTTGGGTTTGTTTTTTGTTCCATTCAATTTCTTTCATTCATTTGTGAATCTCAACAGATGTGAGAGTTTATCCACAAGATAACAATAACACTATGAGTCCTACACTGGTACACAACATGTAGCTTTTCCATATATAAGGTTGTCTTGATAACACCACAAACTTCAAGCAATCCAATGTCACATGGTACCCATCTTTGAAAGGCTTGATGTCGTATTGCAAGTGACACTACTCACTGACATTGAGCATCCAACATTGTTTGCAACTTCATCTTCTTGATGATATTGAGATCAAGTCCTTTTGGTTATCATTGTCAATAATTAAATGCAATGGTCTTCCCTTCCCCCAAATCTGTAAGTAGAAGAGGCTCAGCTTCCTCTAGCTTCTCTAGTCCATATTCCTAGACTTTATGATGGCAATAGTAACACTCAATGCCATGTCGTTGTTCCATTTCCCCATGTCCATGGGATTTGGAAACATCCGGATTGAATCAAAATGTGTGTCTTTCAACTCGACGAATAAATATCTAGCACAACATCCAACGTTGTGCTAAGGGATTCTACGGGTATCACACCATTTCATGTGTCCTTTGACTTTCCATTCTTCTTTTCATGTTGCTTGAGGTCGTCAACAAAATCCCCAGTGGGTGTCACATAGTTTCATAATCATCTCCAACACATTGAACACAGAGAGTATTCTGCCAATGTTTAGCATGGGGAAGGGACTTCAATTCTAGCACAAGTTTTTTCCATCTCACGAACTAATCTTCATAGTTTCCAATGGGATGATACTTCTTGAGGTCATTGACAAAATTCTCGAAAGTAGGTTCGATCACATATGTTTCATAATCATCTATGACATGTTGCACACAATGAGTATTCCACCAATGAGGACTTCAATTCTTCGAAGATAATCTTCTCACTATTGGATAAGTTGTGTACATAGAAATAACCCTCTCATTGATCTAACCATTTGTCCACAACATCTGCATCTACATGGTTTCCTTCAAACAAAGGGGTATCAAACTTAGTTTGTACTTTGATGGGTGTTGTCCTTTGAAATCACTACCTGGGGAAGGTGCCTTCATCATTGTTAGTAGTCACCACGAGATCTAGCAAAATGATTTATCAACTCCTTCCTCTATTGTTCAAGGGCTCCTTAGATCAACAACTTGATAAGTTCTCTTGCTCCATCATCTTTCTTTAGTTCCTCTGCCATGGGACACTCCTTAAGTCAAAGAGGAAAATCTTCAATAGGGTTGATTAGCTTAAGGACCAACTCCCTATACCCTAACCTTGTGGGGGACATGGACAAAAAAACAACATATAACACATTGCATTGATGCACCAAATCCACATTGGATTGAGAACAAAATGAAAGAATGCACACCACTATAAAGAGAGCACAAAATACAATTTTGAAAGTAGAGTGTTGCAGTGAAAAAACAAATTATATTAATAAATCAATGTTGCAAAACCACTACAACGTACATAGCAGTGCATAGAAACTAGAATGGTGATAGCTTATCTCTGAAAAGAGGCAATGAGCCCATGACAAGATGTTGAAGCTTCATTCTATACTAATACCAACGCTCCGGCCCTAGCATGAAGTTAGGGTTGCACGTGAACACTTAGTTGGACAAGTTTCATGGAAAAAAGGGAATCCTTCTTAGGATCGTAATTTTCACTCTATTTTGAGTCGTCTTTAACTTGTTGGAAATAAAATTAAGAACACTACGTCAAGTTCCTAATCATTGGGCACAAAACCGTCAAAATATGCATGAAAAAGGCTCAAAAACTACCTTGAAAGTTCAAGACCCAAACGCTACCAATGCTAGGACCATTCTGAAATGGCCCTGAATGGCCATCTAGATTATTAACAGAGTGAATATTTCTAACATCTTGTAGCTTTGTTTATCCTTATCCTTATAATTATCCCAATTATAAACGTAAAATACACTAAAAATGACTTTTTAATGATTAGTCATTATCATAAATCCCTGAAAATGCCTTTTACAACGTGCATAAAAAGTACAAAAAATAACCCTAAAAGCAACAACTATGTCCATTGGAAAAGGATGAAGCTACCTTAGATTAGGCTAAACTACCCATCTAAATACATCCCTATATAAGACTGTTGGCAGAGTTGGCAGCCATATTCTTGTTCAGATTAGCTTTATCTGTTCAACCGCCATTTTCAACCATAGTTTAGCAGTTCAAACCAGGTGCAGTTTTTCACATATTCAAATGGGCCTCATCCGCCATTGCTTTGTGACGATCTCATATTTGCAACCAACCAAAATAATTTACATTGGACACTACTCATATATTAAGGTCACCAAAATAATTCTGAATTTCAATTAATATAGAACTATGTTGATCACTTCCAACTATATTACTCAATGAACTGAAAATTATTGTTTGATTCTTTTGTTTGGCATAATTATTATGTTGTCTGTACTCAACTTACAAACTAATTCCACTCGCAAGTATTGACCATTAGCGAAATAGTCCAATGTGATTTTTTCAATGTAAATATTGACCTTACATTTTCATATTGCTCTGAACTCATGGCCCGACATTACCAGTTATATTTTCCATGTACATTATTATATAAATAATGTACAAATATGTCATTAGTTTAGGTGGATAAATAAATTACAATCATATTGATGCAAATAAACTGAACTTGGATGGTTTATTATGTGCTGAGCTGGTTATTATTGAAAGCCACCATGGTGGAGATGACACTGAGATAAGAGACGAATCTAACCTTCTTAGGACCTAATCTGATCTTGTGACAATTGATACTTTTCCCATCTTTGACAACATCGGTGCTCAAGATTTCCTTTCATAAACATATAATATGTCACCACTATATGTCACAAGTATTGGGAGTTACTTTTTTTTAAAAGCTTCACTCAACCTCAGGCCTGGCATACAATTTATGGCCCTTTTTGGCATACACTGCAAATTTAAATCTCCTTTCAACTTGACTATTTCTACGAGTGTTAATATCTACTACGTCACGAAAGATTAGTAAAATAGTTACACTATTTGGTTCTTCCCTAGCTGTTTTCCATGATGATCTCGGTGCTGACAAAAGCTGAAGCAATAGGCTGTCTTCATTTTTTACTTCTGAAATTGTATATTTCTTATTATATACCATGCACTGATACCAAGTGGCTTCCAAATTGCTACCGCAATATAATTTTGTGTATGATAAATGGTCTACTTTATCTGCAATTGGTACATAATCTGTAGTTGATACATACTACTTCTGAGAATTAAAAGTTTCAAGGTCAAGGCCTCTTTTAAGATTGATCCAAAATCAATCCCCGAAACAAGCCCGAAGATCCAAGAAGAGTAATGAGTGAGTTCCAACTATAAAATCTTTTTTTCCCTGCTTTTCTTGAGTAAAATGCTCACCTCGTTATGATTCTTGTGAGGCATCGGCCGAGTCCTTAAGACAAGAACAGGATGACGGCCATGTTCCATCACTCGTCCCAACCAGCAGTGTATACAAGTGGTGTTGGCATCGAATGATTCCTTATGACAAGAACAGGATGAAGACCATTTTCCATCACTCATCCCAACCAGCAGTGTCTACAAGTGGCTTTGGTTTGGATAAAGAATTGACGGCCTAAAAGTCATTGTGGAGTCCTCTCATTCCCCAAGAGACCCTGCAAGCCTACAAGGGACGCATCTCAGTTTTGAGATGAACCCAAACTTTTTGTTATTACATCAAATGACACCAAGGAAAATCAAGCAGCGTATTTTTGAGATGAATGTGAGGCTGTGGCCATGTTCACCAAAGCATGCCTCCAAGTGCCACGAAGTCGACCTTCGTTGACAGAAGGAATCCCCTCTATACATGCTTCTTGCTTGTAACTCCCAAGAGTAAAGTCAAAAATCGGGGAAGCAGGAGTAATGAATTCATATTTGGAAGAAAGAATCCAAACTGGAAAAGGAATCGTTGCTAGATGGCAAAAGAATCGTCCCAGACTGAACACATCCTTCACTGGGCAGAGGAAAGAACAAACCATTGGCAAAAAGTAATGAATACCTTGCTGAAGAGGACGCACAAATAGTTGAAGGAGAAATTGAATCTCTGCTAAAGACGCTCGACAGGGGAACAAAATAACTGCTAAAGAAATCATTTTTCCTCTAGTGTTTTGCCAGAGGAAGCAAATCCACCGTTGGAAGGATAAGGAATCACTGGGCACAGTAGCAACGTTTCCTTGACAAAGAGAGCCGTTTAGTCTCCCAGCATTTTCAAACCACAGAGAAGCAAAAAGGTTTTGGGGGCATCCCAGCATTTTGGCAGAAGAGAACGTATTCCCAACAGGAGAGTCTTCCCACCTCTCAACATTTTCGAACAACAAGGGATTGACAAGGAGCAGAGAGAGGGAGTTTGGTTGGCCTGGAGAAGGGATTCAAACTGGTGCAAGGGGAACTCGCAAAGCTTGGAACTGAAGAGGGGATCATTGAGCAAAGGTGAGTTGCTGTCCTGCGTTTCAGAGAAGACATCCTTATTCCTTACAATCACACCAATACCTTGCTAGTCGAGGTCCATAGCAAGAGAACCATATTTCAGGGAGCGCCAGTTTAGGTGAAAGGAAAGAGTTGTAGCAGTGTTGGAATCCACACCACACTGCATAGGCTCTTGAAAATACCTTGCAATCTGAACTGAGATCTCTGCATTTTAATAACGAAGAGCAGAGCCTGAGATTGAGAAGAAGGGAAGAATCAAAAAGGCAATGTTGTAGCAGCTCAGAGGCCATGCACAGCACTATCGCTGCCATCTACTTGAGAGAAGGAATTCAATCTTCCAAGCAAATAGCAGATTCGTTCCTTTGCATTGTTTGTCAGCAAAGCAGAACAGTTTCTCGAGAACCGACGGGCATTGTTGAAGATAGAAGACAACTTCCAGAAATCTGCTCTTCTATGCTCTGAGAGACCACAACAATTGTAAGTTTGTAACCTAATGGAATGAAGTATCTTCTTCTAGCTGGAGTTTTCCCATTGGGTTTCTCCAAGGTAATCTGCATGCCCCATTGTGTGATTGATGGTTGCTGGTGTTGGCAATAACTTTAGCTGGTGAACAAATGTTTTCATAAGATTATGTTCATTTCGCACTAATTGCTGAACTGTAGCGTTGCACAGTTTCATCTAATACACCATAGACAAATTTGAAATTATAGTTAACAAGAGAGGTATTCAGACCTGGCATAATGGAGTAAAACCTCGTTATGTGAAATTATTTAATTTAAAGCATTGCCATCCATTGTGATGAACTGTCCATTGGGATACCCAAGACAGTTTACCAATCCAGGACAAATGATCTTGCATTTTTATATATTTTCTGCATATTGACATTGAAAAAGCTTCTGCAAGTAAAGAAAAGATCCTCAAAAACCCAAAGCCATATTTCTATCCATATGAACACATTTTAATGGCTTCACCAACCACATTGACAAGCACCAAACATGGAATCATCAAGTTTACACTAAACAGAACGAATTATTTTGACAAATTTATTTCATGGCTTTGTAAACCAGATTTTAAAGGCTTCATAAACCATATTATACAACAGCAGTATTACAAGAAGTCATCAGGTTTGTGGTCATCAGAATAAAAGTTCACTTTGGGCAAGTTAATTTCATAGCTTTGTAATAGAGCACAATAACCATCAACTTTTAGATGCTTACAAAAAAAAGACTTGTTTCCATAGTATATATTAATTAACTTAATACCACATTGTGCTATTTTGCAGTTCCATGCAAGGGACACATTAGAACTTAGAAATCTGTTAGATGAAATAATTTCTAATATGCATCTATGCCCGGTTGACAGCCTGAATTCTTGAAGTCTCTCAAGGTGGACACTTGGGATGTGCCCAACTAACATCAAGAATAATGTAACACAAACATAGACTCCAATCACAAACACTGCCTGGATGACTAAAACTAGCAAAAGTGCCTTCAGTACTCTCTGAAGTCATGGTACAATGAAAGAAAGGTAAAACTACCATCCAAATGAAGAGACAAACTTGTATTGACCATCCAATCAACCAAGCTTATGTCACAATGGCAAGCAATTGAATCAACTTTTAGGGAAGACACCAAGGATTATGCACCTAAACTTTCAGCCGCAAAGTGCAAAATACAAGTGTTTTTGACAATGATTATATCAGACGACCGCTAAAACTACAACATTGCAAAGAATATTACATCAGAAGTGAGGGGAAGTTAGAAGAACAGGAAGGGATTGAAAAATTGTACAGACCCTCCCAAATTAGAGGGTGTATTCAATTGGCAAGAACAGATTGAGGATATTGGAATTTTATTAAATTGGAGCATGCAAGATATTATACAACTCAAAGTTGCTGAAGCTCTTCATCAAGATTTGCAGCATCTACTGTTGTGTAATTTCCAAATACTTCTTTCTTTTGTCTCCAACAATACCAATAAATTAACAAGGCCGAGGCAATTACTGTTACACCCGCAGCACCACCAAAGAGCACTAATCCATGTCGCTGGAGCCATGTCCTGTTATAGCCATAATAAAACACATTTCAGAGCTTATAATAATTTAGGTATGGAAAGGATACCTTAAGACAAAGACAACTTGGACAAACATAGCTGCAGAATAGCCAAATGGATATAGCCCGATGACAATATTTGAATCATACCAGTCATTTAATATAAGATTATAGAAAAGATAATTGGAATAGTGGCAAGACCAATTGTATAAATGCATATTTTTAGAAGAAACAGTTTGGTGGCCCTGTTTTACAAGAAGGAATTATAGGTCTCAGCTTTAAAACATATTATCGTAATAGACGTTACAAGAAGAAATTATAGGTCTCAGCTTTAAAACATATTATCGTAATAGACGTTACAAGAAGAAAGGCAAATCAAATAGCAAAGAATCCTTTGTTCATCATCACAATAAAATATGATTCGCTCAGATACTGCTCTCATGACTGACATGTCTTAATAGTCTTTGCACTTACATACTCCACTCCTGAAACTCTAGGAACGACAATTCACAAAGACAACTTGGAATTAAAGCTTCCACGCCTGAGCCTGATATTAAAAGTTAACGGTTGAATCCTGCCCTATAGTTGATAAATATAACAAACATTACTGAAACAATGGAAGTAGTAATTGTGAAATGCACAGTTTAAGAAGAAAAGGGTTCTAGTCAGCAAGTTGTTTTATTTCTTCAAGGAATTATAAGACTCAATTTCATAACATAATATCCTAGCCGACTCTTGAAGAAAGAATAGCGAATTAGATTGCATGTAATCATTTTTTAACTGTCACAACAAAATGCAATTAGCTTAAAGATCAACTTCGTGATGATCAGAAAAGGAATGAATCAATTCCCAACTCCAACAATCTAATATTACCTATCTGTGATCCAAATAAGAGATGTATTAGTCACAATATAATCTATCAAAAGAGGGACAATAGATCTTAATATCCCCTCAATATAAAGACATGACACATACAACAGACTATAACAAGAATAAGGACAGACCTCAACATCGCATTATGGTCAGAGTTAGAAGAGAAAGTTTGATTTTGCAAGGTCACAGAGGCATGCAGAAGGGAATGGATCCAGAAAGTGAAAAGTCGCAGGTTTGAAAACACCTCACAAATAACAGTTCAGCCTCGGAAATTGGCAAGATTGGGCTCAAAATGATCATTCTTTTATTTTATTTTTTAAGCTGTTTAAGCTTCAAGATACAAGATCTGAATGCAGAAAAAACACGATGGACTGAAATCTGCAATCTCTCGATGAAAAGGGCCAGACAAGGTTGTCACAGACGCTCAATTATGCACTGGTATTTCAAGTCTCAACAGTGCACAACATGAATGGGAAAGATCTGGAAAGAAACTAGTTGCTCTACTAGATACTAGGTAATTGCAATACGATTATATCATCCTAATCAAACAAGATGCCAGCCACAGAAACAATCACAGATAAAACCCATAATAGCCGCAGTAAATGCTCATGGGTAAAAACACAGCACATGGAGATTTTTTTTCTTCTTTTTCTTTTTTCTTTTAAATATATAACATGGGAGAAAACTAAGATACCAAAATACTGTGAATCCACAAGTGATAAGAACAA
>JZKD02S1420670.1:0-11141 GCA_000966675.3 Picea glauca | reverse complement strand
TCCTACATGACCCAATTCTATTTCCAGTCATGTTTTCTGAGTAACCTTGGACAATTAACACCAACTTCCTTCTTGAGGTACTTGATTTATCCCTTCCTTAACCGATCATATCAGCACTTGGATTTGCTTGCTGGCTATTACTTTTTCTTGTCTTAACCAATCTAGTTTCAACCTACCTTACACAATCCACTTCTATCATGCCATATTGATGCCCTTCATACCAAACTTCCATTGTGCACTCTGATAACCATAAGGGAAGAATTACTCTAATTTCATAGCTAATCCCTGGATATGATGCACTCTTTATCCAACTATGCATTAAACCTCTTTCTTTATCTGGTTACTATCATTCCAATAGTCAATTCCTTTTATAATATATCTTACTCCCATGCATTTCTTAATTTGTATATTGGTTTCTTTGGGAGTGTTCACTAATTCCTTCTCTACATGATCTATTCCTCTACCCAGATTCCATTGAATACTTGACTAACATGAGAGGAATTCCTGTAGTGGCTTCCAAAGACTTTATGGCTACGCCAAGATTCATAACTTAACCTTTTGTAGTCTTGGCTTTTGATCATCTTATGAAATATTTTGTCATAACAATCTTTCCCTGAGTACCTCTTCTTAATTTTAACTAAAATTCAACCTTCTCACATGTTAATAACTAAAAGTTTTTAACTCTGCAAAATGTGCATCCAACAAAACTTTGTCAGATTAATTGACTCAACAATTTTCATGAAAATATATGAACCATTCTGGTTCCATAATATATCAGAATTATTTCTTCTGATTCCTTGGAAAATTTAATGCCCATATCAATTTTCTGGGTGAATAATTATATTCTACTTTCTGAGACCTTTCCAGTGCCTACTCCCATGATCAATTCTGAGTCTTGAGCAGAAAGTTATGGCTATTTGAAAATTTCCCAATAACTTTTCTGTTCATTCTTCAACTTGGCGCAACTCTACGTTGTAAATATGCATTTTTGCACCTAATCCATTGGAATTTTCATGGGAGCTCCATTGGGTTTCTTCATATACATATTATGGACACTCTGTCCAAGTTTCACCATTTTCTGGGTTCCAGGCTGTTAGTTACAGTTGGTTGAAGTTCTAGGCCAAAATACTATATTGTAACTGATATGCTACAGGTACCTTCTTTTCCATATTAAACATTTTAACACGCCCAAAAATTTAATTCAGCTCTTGGAATTTCTTCTATGACTCAATAGCTTTCTATTGACTTCTCCTGCGCCTTAATCTGATTCTGGAGTAGTAAGTTATGGCTCTTTGAAGTTAGATGGGTCTTAAAATTTACCCTCCATTGTTTGTGCTTTAACTTTCTCATAAAAGCTCCATTTGACGAACAATTTACACCATTAGAAAGATCTCTCCAATATCTTTTATTTAAGATGAAAAGACAAAATGTATGTTCAGTACACCTCTGTCTTGTGGTTTTTGAGTTGCTAAAATGCTCTTAAGGCCCTAAAAAATGCGCTATAAAAAGATGACGTTCAAATGATATAAAACATCACAGAAAATCATTGGTTTTCTGCCATTGTTCACCCTTCAAACAACTTTGCGCACAAAAATTTCAACCTGTAACCCATTTTTACCATGCACAACAACAACACAAGGTAAATCATGCTTCGCACACTTTAAAACCATGGTGTATCACTTCTCTGTCGTGCCAATAACTTGCGCGCACTACTTTTATGTCACGTGCCAATATCAACCGCAGACAGTTTTGGTTCTTGCACTATTACCTATTCCTCACAGTTTTTTATTGCACGCTGATATTCCGTGCACATTATACTCTATGCGCTGCACCATGCCAGAGTTTAGTACGTCTCCATCGCGCACCAAAACTCTGCGCGCACCACTAACTAAACTGTCACGCGACAACATGCACCCACATTGCGTGCGCACGAACAAAACTCCTCTGCGCTTTGCCAACACTGCACACACCACGCACGTCATTATTATGTGTTTGCACACCACACAATGATAAATTTATCGCGTGGCCCTGTACACCAACATTTTTTCGCGTGGCACCGAAATTTAGTGTGCACATCCGCACAATAACATTTTTTCCGCGTGGCACCGAAATTTAGCGCATGCACCAACACGCCAATATCTTGTCGCGTAGTGTCGAATTTTGCCGATCACAAGATTTTCACTGCACATCATGCATTTTTAGTGCGCCCACCTGTGCACATTCATTTTTATGCGCGTCACTTCCTCGTGAATTCCGCTGTAGAAATTGGGGCTTTTGGCTTAACTTTTTTTTTTCTTCCAATTCCTCCAAAGACATTCTGCAACTTTGAAATTTGCTCAATTTCACCCCGTTAACACCCATTCGACCTCTGCAACAACAAATCATTGTAGGTTGACATTTCTGGAACAGATTTTTCCCAAACTCAATTTACGGATTGAGAATTTTAATTATAAAACTCGCTCCAACTGTCATGGCTTCACTCTGACTTCAAATTTGACCAATTCCAGGTCCGAGTTTGATAGAACATGTATTAAATCGATAATATCTCATCACTTGGCCGAATTTCTCCATTTTTTCATGAATTTAACAACATAAATTGGGGCTTTTCCCCTATTCCGCCCAACTGCTATTACTTTTTACCATGGACGCTGTACAAACTGAAATTTGGCCACTTCAAAATAAATCCTCTGTGACATTTCACTTCAAATCAACTTTGTCAGCCCATCAAGGCTCAATGTTGAAAACTAAAGCTCTGATACCATATTGTAACATCCCTTGCCACCAACAGGCCGGGCAATGCCACTACTCAGACGCTTTACTTAGCTCTGATACCATTTTGTAACATCATTGACCACCCAGGCTGGGCCACGCTACATCAGAGAACTCTTTTATTCTCTCTATGGAACATACTGTAACATACCCAACATCTAACTGAGCTATGCCACATACATTTTTCGAACTGCATGCAATTAAAAAATATACACACAGAACTCTTATGGAAGCATTATATATAAAATGTAAACATACCAATACATATGTAAATACATAGATTCACACTGAAATAACAATAAACATATACAACAATACCCATAAAAATAAACACGGAAATAATAATGCAGCATTTAAATTTATCACACAGTTGACACTTATCTTGGTAAGAATATCACCAAATGCATGCAGAACTTCCATGAACCTCCCAACTTTAGAACACACTATTCATCGCTCTCAACAGTGAGTCACCCCCGAGCTGGGACTAAACTCCACCGGGGTAAAGGGTTCATAACAAGGCTAATGGCTCATGGAAAACAGGAAAGACTCCGTCACAGGTGCCTACTCAAACTAACAACCTACAATCTATCATTCCCCACATGCCTGTCCCACCCCAGAAAGTGTGCCCCTTCTCTTCTCAACAGTCCTTCGGCTGCCCCACTTCCCTTCCAGGGCTTCAACAACAGGCCAGACATGAAGTCTCAGAGTCTTGTAGTTGGAGTTTGACACCTTTAGGAAATCAATTCCCAACAATTCTCTCACCCAAAGAGAAATTGCTCATGGGCATGACAACCCACCTCTTCAATATCCCACGGGCCTTAAAACCCACTTCTTCAGTATCCCATGGGTCTGACAACCCGCTTCTTCAGTCCATATCCCTAGCTAACCAGCTACACAAACAAGTATGGCGATGGATACAGGTTCATGTACAATCATGAAGATACAAAGTATAGCTCAATGGGTGTGTGCATGCTCATGGATGATTGACTAGATGACTAAATGATGGAAGGAATGATGGGAAGAATGATGGAAAAGATGATAGGAAATGAACCAAGTCCCAACAATATGTATGCATATCCNATTTATATTAATGATGAGATGTATACAAATATAGGCGCACTGGCCTTTAACATCTAGGTTCTCTGGCCTAATTCAAAACATAAACATCCTAGCTTATAATAACTGGCTCAATAGCCTATAAAACATAAGATATACACAAAAGATCCCTAGCCTCAATATCACACACACTTAAATTGTTGCGCACGGTATCCTGGAATGTGCCCATTCCATCATTTTACTACGCAGTACATGCACACACTACGCCATGGAAGATGGATGCCAAAAAGATATAAAACAACTCACCAACTTAAGTACATTATTACATTTACAGTTGGGGTTCGACCTAGGGATATTACAACATCGGACATGTATTCTAACATTGGCCTTATTTTGGGCATGTGGGAGTCTTTTTTGGCACTCACATTGTTTTTTTTATTTTTTGAAAGCCCCCTTTGTGTTGTTGTTGGGGCTTCACACCCACATGGAGGAATAAACAATATCAATTTAATGTTGAGTTTAGTGGAGGGCTCCTTAAAGTAAGTTAAGGGCTTCTAAACTCACTTTAGACTCCTATAAAAGGAGAGACAATGTGAGGAGGCAAAAAACATCTCATTTCTGACATTTTCATCTTGTCATAATGGTGTTGGTATGAGTGAGCGAGTACTCTTGCCAAGGAGAATGAGAGACAAATTTCAATAAAGGAAATTCTTCACTTTGGTAAATCTGGCCTAGGGTTTCTAGACTTTCTTTCTCTATTTTTCAACCAAGGAGAGGAGGCTGCACGTGTGAGCTCACACATGTGAGAGGAAGAGGGGGAATAGGATGCACATGCAATCCATATAGTCTGTACCATACCAAGGGTTGAACGTTGTGAGAGAAATGTTGATTGACTTCTCTATAAAAATTCATGCCACCAAGGATTAATAAACTCTTTATATATGCAATATTATAGGGATTGGGCCAACCTTGAAGTAATTTGACTTTGGATAGATATGCATTCACACTAGTATACTTCGTAACAAAACCCAAACAATGAATGGTAGTAATCCAAAATGACTTCTCATTTTTTCTTGAAATTTATGTTGGTGAATAAGGTCAAGAGCAATATTAGCATCTTACATATGATCTTCCGACCAACTATTTATATAAACCAATATGCCATCCAAATATAACACTATATATTACCCAAATGTGGGTGAAATATGCCTTTGATGATTCTTATTCAATATAGTTGAAACATTAGCAGTACCAAAAGTCATGAGTACTAACCATCAATGTTTCTCACTAAATGCTTTTAGTCAACACAAACAACCAACCACTACACTATTTTTTTATTATCTTTGAAGGAATATAGAAACTCCATACCATGCTATAGAAAGTACCCTTTTCCAAGGAGGCTGGCATGTGTTGGGGTAATCTATTTTGCAAAATTTCCTAGGAATTGCACCTGGCCCCACCCATTTTTGTAAGCAAAAGTGCACACGAACACAAGCATGCCAATAGAGAGATTTAAACATTGATGTGGGGCGCAAAAACAATAACTTATTATCATTGACCTAAAAATCCATTGTTGACATAGATCCCATATTTGGTCTTGAGAGTTTTTCCTAATAATTAGAAGGGTTCATATGTACTCATTGATAAATAAAAGTTAGGTCAATATTGCTAATATATTTGGCTCCTTTCAACTAATTTATGAGATCATCAATCTTGGGTAGCAGGTACCAATGTTTCACACCGATCTTGTTCAATGCTTTTTAATATGTGCATAATCTCCATTCTTATTGTTCCTTTTTGGGTACAAGTATAATTGGAGTACCACAAGGAGAAGTTCTGGCCGGACTAGCCTTACCATCCTAAAGAAGATTTATTGATTGATTCTTGATCTATAAACTATTATGCAATATGCAATACAATTGGGAAGTGAAGAACTTGCAATTAGATAGATCTTATGTTGTATTGTGTGGGGAACATGTAGACTTGTAGGTTCTTCAAAAATATATGAATATGAATCTATGCTACCCTGAATATCTGAAGGAAGGATATTCCCTATGTTGTCTTCTTTGGCTTGTTGGACAACAACAAGTACTACTAAGAACTTATGGAGATTGACTAGTTTTATTGTTTGCTTACCAGGAAGTAAAGGAGTGTTGGGCGATGAGAAATAGAGTTAAGTTTGTATACTTTACCAATCTAAGTTTGTTTCTTCCACATGGAACTTAATAGTTTGGATATTAAATACCTCAATAGTCTCATGTCATATCTTGAAGTATATCTCTAAATTTTGTCAAGTATATTAATAATTATCTAGAATAAGTAATGTTGGTCGAGTCATTGCACAAAGTGTTTTGTAAGTAAAKCTTGTTGGACATGGTACATGMTCAACGATGATATTTGTATGATTGGAGAGCTCATTCAACATAGGTTGAAAKTATTCCACAGAGGAATGCAAATATACTCATCCAAAACAAAGAAAAACGTCCAATTGACTTGCATGAATGTRCATTTGAGAAAAAAATGGTTTACAAATATGAATTGATTATGGTAATATCCATGAAATTGTTGTTGCATGGTTATATCTTGCAATGCTTGAAAATCATTGGGAACCCATGGATCCAGTGTGTCTATAACTTGAGGATGCACGGCACTCACATAATGGAAACTGAAATGCTATCGAGGGCCAAAGAATTTGGCATCATAAGCCACCCACTCTCTAAGTCTATGAGGACTGAAGTCACCAAATTACAATGAAGAACCATAACATAGATAATTATAGGCGGATGTTGGCTAAAAGCATAGGGATTGTAGGAACTTTGTTCGTCCTTAAAAGCAATGATCCTCTTTGGTTTCCTAAACTCATTGCCATCAAGTGTGTGAATAATGAGCTCTCGATTATTTCCATCAATGACAACACTTTGAGGAAATGTGCGTTATCTTTTAACATATGTGCAATTCCCCATCTCTGCCCCATGGAATAAGTAAAATAGCATTAAAAGTAGTTGTATTTCACTTGCCTTGAAAATGACTCCCACTTATTATACACCTCTCAAGTCATTTCACAAAGTCGGACTAGAGTTAAGCTCAACATGGTCTTCTTTCCCCACTAATTTTTCCAAGCCCGTTCCCTTGGCTATGGTTTCTCTAGATAGTATCTAGGGATAGTGGGAATCTCGTTAATCCATTCATGCACGACACTAATTAGATGACGAGGCATGTTGATACCTTAAGAGAGTCATAATTACTCCTGTCATTTACCCGCGTTTTGTTGAATTTCTTCACTTTGACATGCAGAGCACTGGGCATAAATCACATTGCGTCAGCCTCCATAGGGGCCATCACAATGCTTTGTTTTAATTACACAGTCGGATTCCCCTTGTCCATACCAGTTTTGACAAGGTCAATTAATATTATATATATATATAATATAATATAATATAATATAATATATATTAATTAAATTAAAAACAAATAATAACAAAACATTATAAAAAACAAAACAAAAAACAATACACAAGTAAAAAAACTAATTCCCCATGCCCATACACGATAGAAACTAGAGAACAACCGGCTTAGGCGCATAAGAGCAACCCTATTTGGCCAAACCTCGTGTGCAGGAGTGGAGACAACAAGTAGAGAGAAGCCCTATCCGGCCAAACCCCGTGTGCATGAGTGGAGACATCGACAAAGGAAGAGGAGCTCACCCTCTCCGACTAAACCCTTGTAGGAGTGGAGATACTCAGGGGTCGCTGCTTCCATTTGGACATCGACATAGGAAAAGGAGCCCTATCCGGCCAAACCCATGGAGATGCCGCAAAAATCGATAATGGATCTCCTTTAATTGCTGCTAAAAATGGTTGAAAATGTCATTAAGTGGTAGTGTCCTTTCATTTCAAAGTTCGTGTGGTTTTATCCCTCCCTAGGGGGTTTGATAGCTCAATGTGGTTCTCTCCCTAACTCTAATACTCCACTCACATAGTTTCTTTAACTAGTCTTCTACACCCTTGTTCTCAAAGTACTATAAGGGACCAAATTGTAAAAATTTTTCACTCCCTAGATTTCTATTCACCTTATACATGAACTACTACCCTAGTTGTCCAAGAGAAGTTTAAAGGTCGCAAGCTCAAACGTGGTTTCCAAAATTATTTTGAACTGATCTATATTGGAAGCTATAACCCTACCTACCTAGGAATTCTATAGTTTTTATGATTTGTTCCATTTATGAAAATGAAGGTAAACATAATCACTATAGGAGGGCTATCCTAACACTCGAAAACCACAAAAAATATAAACTTGGGATAATACCTTCCAAACCCTATATTTCTCTATTTCTAAAAAATGAAATTTCAAAAGCCTATTTCTTATGCCTTCATTTATTGTTTTGTCATCCTGAACTTCCTTTTTTGTTAATATCCCATTCACACTAGGAAACTAAGGGGGTTCAATATACCTCTCTTTTGATATCCTCTATTGTAATTATATTCCAAGCTAGTGAAGCTTTCTATGTATACAACTCTACAAACTACACATAATTATCATCAAAGTGAAATATGGGGGGTGGCTTCGACAAGAGGGAGACTATATAAGAAACCTCTAGGGCATATAAAAACCATGAGGTAGTAAAGGTATTTCAACAATATGATTAAATAATTTACTTTGAAAATTTGTATGGATATGATGACATAAAATTTGTAGGGATATGGTTAGATATTTTACTTTGAAAATTTGTAGGGATTTGATGAAGCCACAACAAAAGAACTAGAAGATGAGTGCACTCAAAAATAAAGAATGATAAGAGCCATAACAAATTTTTGAAGAAAACTCAAACTTTGAACCTCTGTGTATGGAGGAATCCTGAACCTTGAATAATTGATTGACTAGATATGGGAGATGGAGAAATTATTTGAGTGTTGAACAGATTGAGGATGTCAAAAAGGTAAGATTTACATGTACAAAATTGAAGAGTCATGCATCTTTGTGGTTGAATAAGTTTCAATCGGATAGACAAGCTAAGGGGAATGAAAAGATCAGAAGGTGGGATAAAATGGCATTGATAGGTAAACTTTTGCATGCAAAATACTCTCTAAATTTAATGAGAAGATTGTAAAATTTGAAGCAGATGGGGATGTTATTAAATGAATATTACTAATAATTCTACATGTCATTCATTAGTTCAAGAGGAAGTGAAGAAATCCCTAAATTTATTGCAAGTATGTAAATGGTCTTTGTTTTTCTATTCAATATGAATTTAATGCATTGAATATTCATTTAGTGGTAGAGGTTTATCAATTAGACTTAAATATTGAGGAGAATTTGGCTAGAAAGTAGCATACATTGAAGAAGAAAAGAATAAGTGGATATAAAATTATAGTTAAAAGAGAAGAGAGGTGACTATGAAACCAATGCCATCATAGTAAATCATATTGTTGGAAGAACACATAATGATGATAGAGGGACATGATCAATGAGAGGTAGAAGTACATGTGGAAGATTTGAAGAAATTTGTGATGTGGAGGGGATGGACATAGAGCATATGAGTATCCAAAATCATAGAATGAGGTAAGAAGACAAGAGGCAAGAACATATGTTGCTGAAGAATTGTAATTAATAGTAGAAGAAGAAATTACTAAAGTGAAACCAAAGCATGGGGATAACTTAATGATGAGAAGAGTATTATTCCATCTAGAGAAGGAGATTTCAAAAGAGCTATACTAGAGGAAGAGTATCTTTAAGATTAAATTCACATTAAATGAAAAGTAAAATGTATCTTTTAATTTGATTTCAAAAGAGCTAGACTAGAGGAAGAGTATATTTAAGATTAAATTCTCATTAAATGAAAAGTAAAATGTATCTTTTAATTTCATTGTATATGGTGGGAGAAATCAAATCTTGTTTCTCCTAAAGTAGTGCCGAAGTTGCATTTGAATTGTACACAACACCCAAATTTATACAGAGTATGTTTGAAAAACTTTGATAATTAATATAAATACAAAGAAATGAAAAGAAAATAAAGAAAGGAGCAAACTTTGAAATTCGATGTACATTCCATTTGTACTACTAATGTTACCTTGTGAAAAGCGATTGCCATGTTTTGTCCAATGCTATACCACTTGGAAATCACATTGAACAAGTGTAAATGCCAAGCATGTCTCTACACAAGACAAACTTCACTCCATTGATTTCCTTGTTAGTTCTTATGTTGGATTACATTTGATCTACACTTTATCAATTTCATTACACCCACTTCCTCTATTTCCCTCAAAATGTGGTTCTCCACATCAATATGCTTATGCTTAGAACTATAATTTGGCTTCTTAGTCATTACAATGGTGTTTTGGCTATCACATTCGATTCCTAAACTAGCCTGTTTGATAGCAAGATTGTTTCATAATCTCAATAACCAAAATGCGTCTTTGATAAGTTTTGTTGCAACAACATATCGTTCCTTTGAACTAGAAGAGGCAATGATGGTTTGTGTCTTACTCATCAACCTCACTAATCATTGGAACAAATTTATTTGTTTTGACCAAAGTAGACAAGAAAATAAAAATAAAAATAAAAGATGTATAAGGCCAATAGATATAAATATGTATACCAAAATTATTACCTTAATCAAGGTATGCCAATAATGTGTTTTTACCCCACCAAATTCACCTTTCTTCATTAAGATTTTATTTATGTTTGAAGCAAAACCCGTGGGAAATTTAATTCTTTGAATGAACTCTTTTACATCATTGCTTTGTTGCTATGTTAATAACCATGGAATGTTATTTCGGTNTAAATTCAATGATTAAAATAAACATTCAAAACATTACATGATCTATGATACATAAAGAAATTGAGTACCTTGACGATTTCTATTATATTCCAACCTCCATAGGTGAGGTGTCATTTTTCGTGGTTTTAAACTAGTCTCTTCTTTCCCATTGAAAATATGTTTTTTAGTAGTACGATACCTATGGTTCTTAGGGAGAAGGTGCCTATACTCATCAAACACCACCTTTCCTAAAATTTTTGAATGACGACACTTCATCTTAGGGCCAAAAACTGGACATGCAAATTTACCTTTTGTTTGAAGACCTGCAACAAATGGATTAATGCCAATTATACGATGAGATTATTTAAAAATTAAACGTGCACCATGATAACATTAAAAAATTATATAGTATTAAAGAGAAATATTAGAATGCTACATACGACAAAAATGTGTTAGTCCAGGGGCATCATGAATTTTCCATAAAAGTATTCCATGGAATTTAAATTTCTTCTCCCCGATTGGTTTACATATGTCATACATTGTGATGCCAACCCATAAC
>JZKD02S1420659.1:0-11141 GCA_000966675.3 Picea glauca | reverse complement strand
GAAGCCAGTGAGAGCATTGAGGGAAATGAATGGTTCTACTTTAGGAGGGTCTGAGGGAGGGGTTATGTCAGTGGTTTCAGGTGACTCAAACACAAGGCGAGTTTCAACATCCTCTTCCGAAATATCCTCAGAGATGGCCATAAAAATATTTTGTTCCTTACACTTGTGGCTCAGGAAATATTTGTCATCACAATTATAACAAAGGCCTTTGAGTTGGCATTTATCCATTTCATCCCTGGTCAATTTTTGGATCTTTAGTGGAGCGGAGGGAGTAGTGGGATTTACAGGTTTAGGGCGAGGGATAAAGGAGAGTTTTCGGTTTTGAGAAGATGCAACCTGTTGTGCTTCTTTAGCTCTTTTAGTAGCCTCCATCCAACTCTGAGGCCAAGCCATGAGGACATGGGCCCGAATCTCATATTTGAGCCCACTGATAAAACACTCTCAGAAAAAGGCATCAAGCATTCCCTCTATTCGAAAATCCAGGTGCTCAAAGGCAGCTATAAAGTCTTCCACTGTTCCTGATTGTTTCAACTTTGTCAAATGGCCCAAATGGTTGGTGTTAGGGTCAAACCGTTCATAAATCTCTACCGCAAAGTGTGTCCAAGAAATATACCCTTGACAAGAAGTTTTTCTCCATTGCCACCATTGCCAACGTTCTTAATCTAGATGGAGAACACCATATTGGAGTTTGGGCAAGTCATCTGTAATGTTGTATACAGAGAAATAATGTTCCATTTGGGTTACCCAACCAGTGGGGTCCGAGCCATCAAATTTGGTCACATCCACCCACGGAAGGCGTAGGTCACATTGAAAGTGATGGTATTGAAAGTTATGGGAATGAGAGGAATGTTCACCTTCAGTATGTGGGGGTGAGTCTGAGGAAGGGTTATCTGTAGGGATGTGAAGCTTGGTGCAGAGTGACGAAAAGACAGATTCAAGCTAGGTTGTTGGGTCTTGTTTGATTTCCTCCATTGAGGAATGCATGGTTGTATTGATGGTGACAACATTGGCACTGAGTTATTTCACTTCTTGTTGGGTCTCGGTGAGACTAGATTGTAAGGTATTGAAGCGACCTTCCAAGTCTTGGCTACGTGTATGGGCTATGAGGACGAGGGAACCAAAAAGGGGCGGGTGGGGTAAAANCTTCTATTAGGTATCCTTACATTTGACTTATTCTATTTTATTGCAAGGCCTTATTAATATTGACCTTTATTACATCTGAATATATTGTTCTACCTATGTGCAGGTTAGGACCCTAACATGAGTTGTCCCTCCACATGGACTTGTTGACGATGCTCTTGCATCATACTCCACGACTGGGAAAATAATGAGCTCCTACTCATGTCTCCCTCTGTTATGTTGTTGAGATCCTCCAAGGTCCCATACTTTCTCTTGGAGCTGTTCTTATGCTCCTTTTCCTTGCTTCTTATTTTGTTGTTGTTGTTGTTTCTTCTCTGCTACTATGGCAGGTTATCCTCTTTTCAGCCTCCTCCTAGTGACAGTTTCTTGTGATGACTCCAACATCAACCTTCTGATTTCTTCGACCACTTCGTCCAACTGCTCAACTGGCTAGTCCTTGTTTTGCAAATTGCTCTGCTGCACTCCCTCCTTGTCAATGGTTATATCAACTTGATTTCCCTTGACGCCTTCATCTCCCGTGGTCTTAGCTTGCCACCCTACTGGATATTCTAGTTCTTCAGTCTCATCACTAAGCTACTACTCAACTTCTTCCTCTGACATATTGGCTTCTGTCATCTTCTCTTGTGTTGGTTCAACCCCAATTTCTTCCATCTTCTCCCCAGGATGGTATGCTCCTCCACCCATTTCCAATTTGACCTATTGTATATGCATACTCTTCATATTTATCCTCCTCTCCAGGTATTCCAATTCCTCACACAGCTCAACAAAATCTATGTTGTCTGCTTCCCCTTCTGCTACAGGCTCTGATGCTACAGTTATCCCCCTTTCAACTTCCTGGATGAAAAAATTGACCAATTCTGTTGAATGCTCTCCTCTTGAAATCTGCATGACTATCTCCTGGTAGCCATCCTCTGGTTTTGGATTGTTCAACCAATCCTCCAACATATCCAACTCCTTCTCCCATTGAGTGAGCAATTCATCTGAACTCTCCTCTTTTTCTGTTGGGGAAGACATCAATATCTATTCCTTCTCCTCTTTGGGAGTCCTTGCTAGCTGTTTTTCTCTATTGCACCTGCATCACAGACACAGTTAGCTTCAAAATCATTTGGCTCCATGGCCTCTTTCTTGGGTTCTTGTTTCACTACCTCCCTATGTGCACCACTTGTATTAGCCTCTGTTGGGATATTTGGCAGGAATATTTGAATTCCACCAAGGATCAGAACATGCCTTTTATCTTCCTCTACTGCGATGGGAGTATTTAACTTCTCATCATCTTTATTCACATGGCCTGTAAAGCTACATGAATCTTCATCTATCAACACTCCTTACTAATATGAAATCTCAGTTGAGTTCATCTCTTCTCCCTTGCCCACCTAACGATATGGGATTTCTCTTTTGCCCCCTAGAAGTATATGATATCCAATGATCCCTCTTCATTGGCCACTTGGAAACTCAAACTTCCATCACTACCATCCTGGAAGTTTATGATATCATCCACTAATCTCCCTCCATTTCCCACCTGGCAACTTGAAAGTTCACTTCTTCTCTCCTGGCAGTTTATGAGATCTCCCAATCCCATCTCACGGTCCACTTGGCAATATGAATTTCCACTACTATCCTCCTGACAGTCTAAGATATCCTCACTTGATCTCATACCATTGCCCACCTGGCAATTTGAAAATTCATCTCTGCCCTCCTAACAGTTTATGAGACCTACAACTGATCTCCCCTCCTCATCATTGAGGGTTTCTCCTACTTTTGGCTCACAAATGAAAACCAACTCCTCCTCTATGTCACTAAGGTTTTTAGCATACCTCAACCATCTCCCCATTTCTTGTTGTTGTTTTCTGGCCAACAACTTTTGGACATACCATTTTTCTTTACTATTCAGAGGCCATTCGTACCTCCAACATACTTTTTCCTCCTACCGCATCTTCAATTCCAACTATTTCATTCTTGATCTTATCTCAATGAGCTCCTTGTCAATTTATTCTCTACTTTTCTTCTGGTGGTCTTCTCCTCGACCACACTTATGGACTTCAGTAGCCATCTTTTTAGTCTTCATCCCTTCTAGCTATCTACCATTTGTTGCACACCTTGCAACCATCTTTACAGAGCATCAATACTCTTTCTTCCTTGAACTATTGTTCTATAGGAAAAATCCATCTTCTGAGACCATTTGATGTCATCAGATTATTTCTATTCACCTTCTCACCACTACCTACAATGTGTAGACATAATTCAACTCTTGATACTACTTCATGTAGTCAGATTGTCTCCTCTATATCCTTCATCAGAAATCTATGGACAAATCAACATTGATACCTCTTGATGATATTAGACTATCTCCTTTATCTCTCTTCCTCTTTTTCCTACTGTCTACAAGAAAAAAATCAGCTCTGATACCACTTGATGCAAATCCCCCCTTCTCCCATCAGGGTTGTTGACCTCCCGATCAAGGATCGATCAAGAAACTGAGTCGAATCGACTCTATGGCCTGTCAAGCACCTCAAATCCACCTAACATGCCCTCTTTCCCTTAAATCATAGGTTATATGGAATTCATGACTTTCACCTTAATGCCTTTTAAAACCTTAGTGTAAATAGGTGCCAGGTCTCCTGGTTAATCCCTTCTCTTTACGTGACGAAAGTTGTGACTAGTTGCCTAATCGAAAGGTGTGTCACTACTTCATGGATCGGGTCTTTTCATGTGAATCAACCCAACTATCCCGGCCTCTGAAATCCCAACAAGAGCCTAGCACATGTTATCCCTTCTATTCTCCTTCACTGATGTGACCCTTTGTTATGACCGCTCACCTAGCTCAAAAGGTGTTTCGTCATTTCTCATATTGGGTCTTTGCATGTGAGTCACCTCGACTCTCCCGACCTCTGAAATCCCAACAAGGGCCTAACATGTGTTATTTCCTCCTTTATCCTCCATCCATATGAATCCTCGCTATGACTTGGGGCCAAACCTTCCAAGCGCTTCACAATTTTGTGTTTTGCGACGTCCACTTGCTCGTCCTTCTGAAACCCAAACTTCCGGGTTCTGCTCGCTAGATCAACGATCCACAATCGCCACGATCCAATGGTCCTGATCTCCTTTTCACATATTGGGACTTTGCGTTTCTTGAAGTTGGAGGACCCTCACCTCCCTTCTCCCAATATCCAAACTTCTGATATCTCCTTCTCTCTGGGTAATCAATGGTCCAGATATCTCCTCAATTGACAGCCACGATCAAGTCGTGAATTTGATTTTGTGAATACTCACGCTCCATCCTTTTACCTTTCCCCTCTGCGAGTCAGGGAAATGTTGATCTCTCACCACGTGCCCTATCTAGATGGATGGTTTCGATGATTTCAGAACTTCATGATTTCACTATTCTTCTTTTCTTGTGCACTTTCAAAGGGTTAAGGTGCATTCACCTTACTTGGATCCAACGGTTGTTGGTCCTTCATGCCCAGATCTAACAGTTGAGATCTGTTCTCTCCTTGTGCGTTCTCCTCTTGTCTAGACTCTAATATGATGGTCCATATTCTTCCTCTACTCAATCCAATAATCAATTTCGCTCCTCCTCTTGAGCTTTTGCTTCCTTCTCTGACTTAGAAGGATTTCTAAGTTTGCAAAGGGCTCCGTATTCAATATTTCTATGAGTTTGTCCCTTGGGCTTTGTTTACACTTTTAGAAAGTGTTATTCCTCCTGAGATTTGGCTTCCTCCTGACTTAGAATAATTTCCTAAGTGTTTCGAATGTCTTGGCCTCCGATCTTTCTCCTGTGAGCCGACTACATTGGATCTTGCTTACTCTTGGGAATGCTTTCTCTTATCATCTTTTGAACTTGAAGCAAGATCTATCTACACTCCTTCCTTCCGCTATATTTCTTGAGTTATTCAATTTACTCAGTCTCCTAAGGGTCTCACCCTTCTGTGTCTTTAAAAATACTTTATGGTGGCCTCTTGGAAACCTCTACGCTCGACCTCATGAGCCTTAACCTCTCAGGCCTCAAAGATCTCTGTCCCTTCCAATCCTCAAAGGAATATAAGTGCCTTCTTGGAAAATTTAACTCAATCACTCTTTGCGGAGATTTAGAGAGTATTCATTTACTATATAAGTGTCTCCCCTTGACACTTATCTTCTAAGAACTTGAAACAAAGTTCCTTTGTGCGCTCCTCGCACTCGCTCAATGCCCACCTAGCATAGCTCTACACAATCTTCAACAATGTTGTCTTTCTGTGATTCTTTTGCATGATCTTCCCTTCAAGGTATTCAGTAACCTTGAGGATCTTTCTTGATTTAGTAAATGTTCTGGTGTGCCCTCCTGGCACGTTCTTTCCTGAACTCAATTCGATATTCAGATGCACACTCCTTGCACTAGCTACAAAGTTTCCAATACCCTATTGTGCACTCCTTGCACAGCCTAAGGAACCCAAAACAGTTTCAAAATACTCTTAAATATAGTTAAAATTATCTCCGCCCTGCATATGGAAAATGATTCATACACATCTACAACATAAATGAACATTACATTAAAATTAAATTGCATAAACACACAAACAATTCATGGGCAAGAAAAACTGCTTTGTATTAATAAAAAGTGCTCAAGTAGAATGTGTTTACAAAAACTAGACCTCTACCGAGTCTCAACTCTCTCTCTCAAAACTACTCTACCTCCTATTCTACCATAATCCTCCTTCTGCAACCTCCTTTGGGCATGCTATCATCTACACATACAAGAGGTCCTCTAGGGTGTCCTCCGACTAACCGTCTACCCAAAAAACATAAACCTAACTGCTACCTAATTTTTGTTACACTCAAGAGTAGGAGTGGAAACTCCCACTCATTCATAATCATACAATTTCTAAGCGTTTCTCTCTTGTTCAATCATCCATTCCAAAACATATTAACAAAAACATGCCAGCTCTCAGATTCCAAAATTTTAGAAAGGTGCATTATGGCACTGAGTTGTCCCTCCACGTGGACTTGTTGACGATGGTCCTGCATCACTCATACTCGAGCACCATACGACCACCCTATCACAAGGCGTAGAACTCATTGAGTTGATTCTCAATGAATTCGTCGGACAGATACCTCTATCAAAATTGTTCCTCAAACAATTTCCATGAAACATCTTTGACTACCATGTTCAAAAGGGGTAGGAGCATCTTCCACCATAGAAGGGCACTCCCCTTTTAGTTGAAATACCTCCACGCAGGCCTTCATGTTGGAGGTATAGTCACAAAGTGAAAATAACATTTCCATATTATCCAACCATGCCTCAGCGGCTGCGCCATCTGGGGCACTAAAGAACTCAGGAAATTGACCTTCTCGAGTTCGCGGTGAATACTAACGGTACTGGATAGGCGTGTTGTGAACCCTCAGGGGTACATTTTCCCTGGCCTCATCTCAGTACATATGGTGAAACAAGGCCTCTGAAAATCTCTAGAAGGACCTTGTCATACAATCATCTTCCCTTACAACAATAGAATCCAGCCCAAGGGCTTGTTCTTCCCCCTTGGGGGTTAGACTCTGAGTTTGCAGGCACTTCCAGAGGCATTGCACCTCCTTCCATGACACCACACTGTGAATCTCTTAGGCATCCTCTAAATGATATCACCGCATGGACACGTTAAAATTTTAAATATCACTAGGTTATTACTCAAGGGTTTACTGCAGTGGAAAGCATGGAGATCCACAGTCGCATGGTTGAACCCTCTCTGATACCATATGTAATGACCCCATCGTTACATACATGCGACGAAAAACAAAAGCAAATAGTTTTTTAAGGCAGGATGACAACAATGACAACAGTTAAACAACACAACTTGACGATGAACACAACGCACATAGATTAGGCAACAATAAACAATGACTCAGACACTAGCACATCAGGTAAATGGATGAAGAATGCGATAATTAATAGATAGATCAAACAAATGCTTTCCCGACACCTACAAAACAATGCCTACCAGCTAAAGGACAACATCCACAAACTCGACACAATGGCTTCGACAACCAATATCTAGAAACCTTTACGATGCGCAAACCTAACGCATTAAGGCGTCACAAAACCAACTACTAACATCAATTACAATGAAAAAACGTCCACATAGGGAAGCACAAGAATCTGACCAGGTTATCGTTCGTATCTATCTGTTAGGGCGCACAATGATCCCCTCATTAGGAGTCATGTCATCACAAGGAAATAAGTGTGTTGGTAACCATGGCGCAACACACCAATTCTAGACCCTTAACCCAAGCTAAATCCAACAAGCTAGGAAACCAAATTAGCTATAAAAAATAGAAGAAGACTATGCCCAAGAACCCAAGCAACTAGTGGACGAGAAACAAGGTGACATCACTTAAATTGAATTGTGCAACTAACCAAAGGATTTATGGGTTCCTACAAGGCAAACTGAGTGGTGAAACAACTAAGAGCAACCGCCATTTATAATTCACCTTCAGGTGCATGGTTACGTCATTGCATCAACTGTGATTGGAACATGATGTAATTTACACTACTTATTATACAAGGCACCTTCATGTACCTGAAACAAATATTTATATAAGTAAAACCATTCATTTATATATAATATTAATACTTATTTAATTATTATATATCATTTAAAACTAACTATATCAACCCTTATCAATTCATCTAATATTATTATCATTTAATTTTAAATATCATAAGAAGAATTCAGGTAAACCAAGACTTTCCAATATTTATTGTGGTGGGAACCCAATCCCCAATTCCATCAATTTATAGGTAAATTTTAACACTAACTAAATATCGTTATACAAATTAACAATATAACTCATTGAGGTGAAATGAATAAATAATTCAATATATCCTAAGGCCCTTCAAATTAAAATAAGTTTCATTTGCAAGTTATTTAACTCAACAACTTCATGTACACAACTTGAACTTGATGCATAACCTGGATTCACTATCTTTTAAAACTGAAATGAACACATTATTCCCATAACATGTATACAAATTATGTTTGTAATTGTTGTGATTTATCAATCGAATAGATAGTTGTGAATTGGGTAAATGCTGTGAATAAATTGTAGATGATGTGATTTATCAGTCAATTATATTTCTCCCTTTTTAAACAATAACGATTTATCAATATATATCACTATCCTTTACCATACAGTTTAATGTCCCTTGAATAATATATTGATTTAAAAAACAAATGTATCATTGTCTTATACATAGGATTAACAAATATAAACAGGAAATTAGCAAGAAATTAAACTATATATCGTTGTCAAATTATAAGAATGTTGTCATACATATCATAAAAATGTTGTCCAATAATTTACTGTCAGTACATTAAAAGATGTCAAAAACGTAGTCATGGATGCTAATACGCTGTCAAAATTAATTCACTATACTAAATCACAGTATACAATCGCTATATTAATAAATAAAATACTAAATCTATTGCTATTTAAACTCACCATGTAAGTATAAGTGCAAGTGCATGTCAAAATTAAGTGTAAGTGCGTTTCAAATTCGCTGTCAAAATTAATGAATTCACTGTCATACAAAACAACATGCAAATAAATCATTGTCCAACCACAATGAATATAAAATCAATGTTATATAATAAAATAGAAATTGCTATTATACAATATCTAGAGAATCGTTGTCAAAATATTACTGATAAATCACAGCCATAGACAATTACGAATTCCCTGTCATATATTGAATATAAATTCGCTGCTATACAATAAATAGAAAATTGATATTACACAATACCTATAGAATAACAATCATAATGTTATTTATAATAAAGGTTATCTAGCATTTTTGTTTTCCATTAGATATGCTATCACTATCAATTAATTATATGATATTTTTGTCTTTTAGTATATGATAATGCAGAGTTACATATATGATACCACAGAGTTATATGATATAAATCGATATGTACAAATAGGCATCGCATGGTATACCATTAAATCATTGTCCAAAATATATACAAGGTACACAACATCAAGTATAACACAGTCACACATAGCCATTCCCATCAAACACTAGCATAATAAAAATGAAATCATTCCAATCAAACTCTGAGATAAATCATGGAGTAAGGACTATGCTTTATGTCGGTAAAATCGTGATTGATGATGTGTAGAAATCTAGGAAATTCATGGAGTGAAAGATTTGTTGAATGCCAAGAAAAAATCGTGGAGGAAAGGTCGTGTGATATGCCCCCCAAAACGTGGTTTCATACTGTGTAAAAACACCATTAAAAACGTGGTTGAATGCTATGTGAAGGCTGGGTAATAAACTGGCTATAAAAGGAAAGTATCAGAGTAAAACAAGGTCGTTAATCAAATGCAACTCAATCACAAGAGAAGAATAACATCGTTGCGCTAGAGCATAGGTAAATTCGCTCTCAATATATATTAAAATTGCAGTCAATATACCAAACAAAGTGCTATGATTTATCATTAAAATCGCAAAGATTATACCAAATTTTAAGCAATTAAAAATGTAGAGAAAATCAGAGTTTTAATCAATCAAGAAATGGAGATGCTCATTCGTAAGAAGGCTAAAATATTAGGGGTTAATCATAAGAGAAAACACATAGATATGTAAGTGATAGATAGTTGGGCGAAATTTATCCTTCACTTATTATCCACGCACAGGAAAGTAGGGCATTTGAATCTATAGGTATTTAAACACCGGAGTGATGACCATTGATTCGGCTCCTGGACGACTGCTCAGGCACATACTAATAGCTAAATGGATAAGGGTAAAACTCAAATTCCTTTGTAATAATCAATAAAACAAACACATAGAAGTCATTGCAATTAGAGTTTGGGTTTGCCATGGAAATCAATTCAAATACAATGAGCCTAAGGTGGGGATGAATTTAAGTTATTGATCATAAAACACTGAATAAAACATAATCTTAACACAATAGAAATACAGTATTGAAAGCCAGGAATAACATTAAACTACCATTCAAAATATACACATGCGTACTGTTGCCAAATGTGAAAGCTCCAAGTCATTGTCCTGCATGCGCTCCGTCCAGCTCCCGCTTGCCAACTGATGTGACCTCAACGATACATCCCAGTCAATGCTAGGGGTACTCTTCTTCCTCCTGAGCCCCTTGAGCCACAAAGAGGCCAGACACACAATACCAGAGAACAATTATCACCCAGCTTGCCTCGCAAGGTCGAGCTACCACTCGTTACCCAAGCTATGTATCCCAACTCCCACAAAAGAATTTCAATCAAGACAAAATTCAGCAACGTAACGTTACGCTAAAATATGAGACCCATACTCCTTCTCCTCTGTCCTTTTTATAGAGTTTTTAAGTAATTAGTTTCCCAAATTCCCATTAAATTCCTTTTTCATTTAATTAATTAGGAAAAAAATCCCCCGTACACATGTTGCTCGATCCCCTAGTTGCATTAGAAAATTTATTTTATTAATTAATTAATTATTCTGATTTCCCTCACCCACCTAAATGCATTCCTAAAAAGGCTCATAGGTGTCCCAAAATTCCCTTACACTTCTTAAATGACTTACACCTTTCTTAATTCCTAGCTGGGTTCATAATTAGAAAATTTCAAAGGCAAGATTCCTTACTAAGTTAGACATTCAACTTTTTCTTCACATTTCCCCTTTTCCTTAAGTTTCCCCCTTTTTATTTAAGTTTCCTATTTCTTTTAAGTTTCACCCCTTTTTGCTTTTGAACTAAAAATAAATCTAGCAAGTGTAGATAAAACAACCATTTACCATTTTTCCTCTTTAATTAAAAATTGATTTAGCAAGCATAGTTGAAACAACCAGTTACCCTCTTTTATTTTTTTAACTAAAATTAAATTAGTAAAAATAGATAAAAACAATTATTTCCCTTTTTTTAAATTTTATTCCTCCATTGTAATTTTGAATTTAATAAATAAGTTAGAATTTCTTACCCCCCTTCTTGTTACATGTTTATTTATATTATTATTATTATTATTTTTACCAC
>JZKD02S1420648.1:0-11141 GCA_000966675.3 Picea glauca | reverse complement strand
AAGAAAATTGGAGAAAATAACAACATCAAATAGAACCACTAACATACTCTACAATACACAATATTTGGAGAAAATAATAACATTACAGGAGCACCCTCCTTAGAGAGAAGAGTTGTCCTAGAACATGTGCGTTGGAGAGAAAAATTTACAATTATGGTTAGCAGAACCGTGAACTAATAGGGACAATGCTAATCATAAGTATGATAAAGAGAGAATCACTAAGCACCAAAGGGAAACTAATCCATGAAGGGGAGACAATGACAAAGATAAAGATGCACTTAGGCATAAAACACTATATGATAGAGATGGTGCCCAAAGGCTAAAGAATGATTACAGAACTTCACAATATGATTATATAAATGACTCTTTAATGTGTGTTTATAGACAACTTAAGAGGTAGGGCTCCATCCATAAGAGGGGTTATGGTCAAGATAACAATTTCACTAGGTTAGCATGAACCAAAAACTAATATTACAACAAATTATTGCATTAATTCCTAGCCAAGTGCATTACGACACAATATGAGTTAGTCATAGAAAATGTATGAATTATACCATTATCCCCTATCAATATTAACAAAGGGATATGGAGAGCAATGTTTAAATATAAAGGTGAGTGAGTTTCAATGGTGGATTCATGGATACTCAACTCAATATAAATGACAGTAGGTTTATCGATACCCAAAATAATATACAAGTTGGTCATGGACAATATAAAAGGCTGTGTGGGTGTATGGATAACCAGCTCAAAAATAAGGTTGTCCATATTCACAACACCCCCCATTAATTTGAATAAGAGGTATTGGAGAGAAGGATTTACATCACAGATTCCCTTTGTTATGATGAACATCATCCAATGTATAGTAAAGGTAGACTCTTCCTTGAACATCATATGTCCTACATCAACATAGTTACATAAACTGGTGAAGGTGACCTCTTATAGAGATAGAGAAGAAGGATCCACTAAAGCATACCGGTTGGGTAAAGTTATAAAGAATGTAAAAAGGTGTCTCTAAAATTAAATTTGTCAAATATTGAAAGATGAGACCCATTTTAATACGGTGAAATTCTTCCATGAAGAACCATGTATAAAATAGTGGAATATCCTATCACACTATGAATATAAACTTTATCAAATAAAGAATTTATAGTGGAAGGATTATATATACAATATTCTAGAATATAGACTTATGTATTCAGTTAAAAAACTAAATGAAAAGTTGATAAATCATATATTTAATATAAGGATAAAGGGTCTTCTTCATCTAGAAAGTAAAACTTTATCAAAGATAGAATTTATAGTGGAAGGATGATATATACAATATTCTAGAATATGGACCTATGTACTCAATCAAAAAGCCCTAAAATGAAAAGTTGATAAATCATGTATTTAATATAAGGATAAAGGGTCTTCTCCATCCATAAAGTAAAAATTTATCAAAGATAGAATTTATAGTGGAAGGATCATATATACAATATTATGAAATATAGACCTATGTATTCAATCAAAAATCCCTAAAATGAAAAGTTGATCAATAATATATGTAATATAAATATAAAAGGTCTTCTCCATTCAAAAACCATTACTTTGAAAGAAGGAAACATCATCGAAAAGGTCCTTGTTTCCGTCTACTATTCTTGTGATTTATTAAAATGTTTAAATAAAAAACATGTAATACTTGGAGGGACATCCATCCTTATGATAAAAAATGCATATAGATTATTCCTTATGTGATCAACCCAATTATAAGTAGCCCCTTTTGCCTTTTGTAGAGAAAATATCCACTTTGAATCCATTATGCTAAATGACACAAATAATTTAAAAAAAAATCTCCTTGATTATACCCACAAAAGAAATAGATATTATTGGCTTCTTCCATGAAATGTATAGTGTAATTAATTATGTTCTAAGATATCACAAGCCTTATTTGAAAAGTATAACCATGGAGAGGAAACATATTCGAAAGAGGTTACTAAGAAGCCCTAATTGCAGAGCTCTTAGGGAAACACAACTATCTAATGATCTCTACATCAAAAGCTAACATTATACATGAAGGAGGGATAAAAACTTATAGAAAACTCTAGAAAATAGTTTGTCTAAAAACCATAGTTCTACAAGCCTTAAGGCTATCCCACTAGCCAAAAAAATATCAAATGTATTGTAAATAAAGAAATGGTTCAAAACCTTGGTTTTAAAGTCACATAAAAATGATGATGCAACCAACCTATGGCTTCATAGTATATATTGAAAATGAATAACATGTGACGATCCCTAATATTAACATGTATTTCTCATCCTTTCCTAGTCATTTTCCCTATGATAATTGCCCAATAACCCCAATATAATCAAATATTTCCAAACTATCACTCAATGTATAATTTATGATTATAAAGTTTTGATTTAACCTTAAGGATGTCTCATGAATACAAAATGTCTCTTGAATATTTAAGTTCATTATGATGGTCATGGTGTTGTGCACTCACTTTTTTATTAAATACTTATGATATATTATTGAATCTAATGAAAGAGTCCATGAGCTAATCAAGAGTTCATAATTTGAAGCTCAGCTATGATTGAGGATGGGTTTAATTAAGTAGACTAAAATTATAATTCCAAGATCAATTGTGACTAACATGTATTTCTAATCCTTTCCTGGTCATTTTTCTTATGATAATTGCCCCAAACCTCAATCTAATCAAATATTTCCAAACTATCACTCAATGTATAATTTAGGATTATAAAGTTTTGGCTTAACCTTAGGGATGTGTGATGAATAAAAACTGTCTCTTGAATATTTAATTTCATTATGATGGTCATGGTGTTGTGCACTAACTTTTTTATTAAATACTTACGATATATTATTGAATCTAATGAAAGAGTTCATGTGCTAATGAAGACTTCATGAGCTAATCAAGAGTTCATAATTTGAAGCTCAACTATGATTGATGATGGGCTTAATTAAGTAGACTAAATTTATAATTCCAAGATCAATTGTGACTAAGAATAGATTTGGGTAATTATATAGTTTGCTTGATTATCAAGATTCAATTGGTGAATCCATTAAATCTGTGTTATTATACAATCAAAAGGAAATCCCTTTATATATGATTAAAAATCAAGACCTTAATTCCTTATCCATATTAATTATTCTATTTCAAACTCCTTATCTTCCAATTATATTATGAAAAAAGGAACTAGATAATGAACAAAGGAAATAGAATTGTTAGTACATTCAAACTCCTTCTTAGCTTCCAATTACACTATGAACAAAGGAACTAGAACCGTGAATACTTATGTATCTTCTACATTATTGATCAATAAAAAAATTCAAAGTTGTGATTTAGAATTGTGTAAGGGTTAATAGTACATCCATGGAAAGGGTATATTCAAGGGAATGAAAATAGAAACCCTCTATTCCATTCTATTTCAATATCATTAATTTTTTAGAAATATAGTTTTGTACGTTATTTAATGTGTAATGCTTCTAAATAATATTACTATCTTGTTTAATTTGAACAATTTATGAATTAGGTGATAACAACTAAGTTTATTGCTTTTAAAAAGACAATTTAAGCAAGGCATGCCTTCTACATATTCTCAATATTTTACTTTTGGTTACAATACACATGTATGTTCCTTCTATAACATGATATCCTTTAGAGAGGGGTAAGGAAGGTCTCAAGGAACTTGGAGGTAGAGAAGTTCATCAATAGTCTCAAGGTAAATTCATATTGATGTAATTTTCCTTTATAATGTATATAGATCTATGGTTTTCCCCCTCCAATATTTGTGATCTATGATTGTTTCATATGATACATTGGAAGATCCATTCTTTCTTCAACAAGGTATATTAGATCTATTGATATATGATTTTCTCTTTATGCTTAAAATTCTTTCAAAAGGGTTTTGGTTTTTGACAAATTATTGGAACTGGAAGTTGGGTCTTGGAGCTATATCACCAAAGAAAGAAATAGGAAAATTGTCATAAAAATGGTGAGGCTTTTCCCTTTTTCTTTTTATGATGATTAGAGTGTATATTGTCAAAATCTAGAGGAAACTCGTAGTGTTCTATCCATAGTCTGTCACTAATCTCTATCAGAATAGTGAGAGGTATCACCTATCTCGAGGGGATATTACTCCACAATAGCATGGGTTGAGTACAACCCCCTTTGGAGAAATGTGAGACTCAAGGAATGAGTGAGAGAAAGAGAAATTCGAGTGGGAATTATGGATAGTTTTTATAGGTATATTTTTGGACAACAAAATGAGAGCTTGGTGTTGGAAAGAGAAGTATCCCCATTGTGTATGAGAGTAGCCATGAGATGGTTGGATTTATGCAAAGAACAATGTTGCATGCATATAAGTGATGTTTCCTAATGAGGAAATTGCTCAAGAACCAGTGGGTAAGATAATGTGACTACTTCTGTAATAGCTGAGAATTTCTAGTCTCCAACTATGATATTTCCCATCCAAGCTTGTGTTGGAGCCCTAGATGGAAGTGGGATAGATTGAAGGACTACGTGGACGAGAACAAGATCTTATTAGTTGGTTTGTGCATGTTGAAGGGAAAGAGAGGGTGAGAACAAGATCTTATTAGTTGGTTTGCACATGTTGAAGGGAAAGAGAGGGTGGATTGGATTTTGATGCAGGAGTTGGAAAATATAAGTTTTATGCTATGGAGTGGCCTCTTGTTGAGAGAAATGGAACAAGCCTACGATTGAGAGGAACATACTTCATACACATCTAATTGATCAAATATGCACATGATATAAATGATATAAATGTTATTATATCTATTTTTATTTAATGTTGAATGTCATGTTTAAACTATTGACTTCTAATATATGTTTATGCATTTAAATGTTTCATATCTTTAGGTAGTTTACATCAACAAATGTTTTCTTATTTGATGCATGAATATTTTATATCATACTATGCCAAATAATTTTTAGATGATATCATAGTTTATTTTTGTTTTGTTGGTAACAAATTTATTACATAAGGTTCATAAAAGAAACAGGTCGAGCCATGAAGATGTCGGAAAAACATTCTCTTGGAAGGCATGCAACAAACTCTTGGTAGAGTGTAGAAAACTCTCGACCAAAATATGCAATACTCTAAGTTCTCTTGACCAAGATATGCAATACTCTAAGTCGAGACTCTAACCAATATATATATATATATATATATATAATTCTTTTAGTCAATAAATTAAATGTATCTCTAATTAATAGATTAACTCACGATTGAGTCCTTGTTTATAGAAACTAAACTTTTCATTCTAAGTCTCATTTGGACACTTTGAATCCTTGTTTATAGAAGCTAAACTTTTCATTCTACGTCTCATTTGGACACTCTCCAAGGTTGTATTTCTTGTCAAATCATTGGATGCTCTCATTGTAGTAAGATTGAACGGTTCACATTATTATCTTCTAAGCACTTTTAACAGGTTTAAAGTACTTAATAGCTTGACTAAATACACAAAAAAATCTATTTTGGTCAATATGGGCCATCCTAATAGCTCATTAGGTGGTCTTGAAAATACACATAAGATTTTTCAATACTCATTAAGATAGTATTTTCAGGTGAACCTTGTCCTTTGCAAAACCTCCTTGCAAATTAAATAAACCCTCCTTACCTACAAACCATGCACTTAATTTCACTCTACCAATTCACCACTTCATAAATCATACAATTTCTTTTACTTCATCTTAAAAAAAACCACATCTCCACTTTATTTACAAACCCTATTTCTAAATTAATCAATATTTTTCAATTCTAAATTCTAAATTAATCAATATTCACTTTGTAAATCCCACAATTTCTTTTACTTTATCTTTAAAAAATCATATCTCCACTTTATTTACAAACCCACCCTATTTCTAAATGAATCAATATTTTTCAATTTTGAGTTGTAAAAGTAAACTTCTAACTATTATATATATATGTATAATATTTTAAATCTTTATTTCCTTTTTTAAAATCATATATATAAATATATAAATCAATATTTAATAAAAAACCATACAATCTATTATCAAAACTTATATATTTTAACAAAAATTACTAATTTAATTATATTTATATAAAAAATAAATAATCTTTTAATCCAAAAAAATATGTTTAAAAACTTATTTAATTATAACATAGAATTAAAAAAATTCATAAAAATCACCCTCTAAAAATAAAGACCATCATGCATCAAATTTGTCCATTTACTTAGTGATAGGATAATAACCCAAAAAATATGTCATATACTTAGTGGTAAGATAATAACCCAAATAATATATCATACTTAACAATTGAATCGGGTTAACTCATTCGAGTTGATCCTTGACTATGCTATAGTGGATGTCACATTGCTTGTACAATCACTAAGATAGACATTCCTTGTTAGTCCCTAATCACTAAGATAGACACATTCCTTGTTAGTCCCTTCGTGCAGCTAGGAACTATCGCATAGTTGACCCCCTATTAATGAGTGCATTTTGATATATTAATAGGTGCATTTATATATGTTTGTTCACACTTTCTTAATGTTTTTCTCCCATTCTCTCACACTGTGTGGCAACCACCGCCTGGCACCCTCACAGTGCGTGGCAACCTCTGCCTGGCACCCTTATCTGCACTTCACCGCCTGGCACCCTCTCTTCACCGCCTCACACCCTTGCATGAAAATTTAAAATTTATACTCACAAGTTATACTCGGATGAATCATTTACAAGAAACAATTGGGTTTAACTGTATTATTGAAAATACAATTGAATTTAATTGTATTAATGAACTACAAATGCAAGAGTTGAATGAAGAGCAGTATCTTACCAAAGCTGGAGTTTCTACTGGATGTACTGGACTAACTCTATCGAGCTAACTAACGACTGAGTTGCTGGCTACCCCGAACAAACTGGGTGGCCTTCGTACGTGATCAGGTTAGAGCATTCCTGGCATGGTGAAAAGGTTAGAAGCACTCCAACCACTACTATCATAGTGAATTTTTTTTTATTTATGTATATCATTTCCATGAGAAGCACTGCATGCCTTCCTCCTGCATTAATAATAGGAATTAAAATATATTCTATTGGTATGTATTAATATTGTCTCTTTTTCTCTTAATTTGTTAATTGCAGTTTGTTGGTGGATATCCATGATAGAAATTGGTGCAATTAGCAAAGAAAAAGAAAACTTCCTCCTGCATTAATAATAGGAATTAAAATATATTCTATTGGTATGTATTAATATTGTCTCTTTTTCTCTTAATTTGTTAATTGCAGTTTGTTGGTGGATATTCATGATAGAAATTGGTGCAATTAGCAAAGAAAAAGAAAAGAAGAGTTACATCATCCCTGGTTGAAGAAGCATCACTGAAAGCATGGAGAAAGTGAATATTTGCTCAGAAATTCCATGAATGGATTAGCAATTGAAAGCATGGACGAAGTGACTATTCACTGAACAATTCCATGAACCTATTGACTATTTATTGAGAAATTCTTTAAGCATTACTGTATTAATATGTCTTTTTATTAATATTGTCTTTTTTTTCTGTTAATTGCAGCTTCATGATAGAAATTGGTGCAATTAGCAAAACAGAAGAAAAGAAGAGCTAGAAGAAGCATCACTGAACGCATGGACGGAGTCACTATTCGCTGAACAATTCCATGAACTGACTGACTATTTGCTGAGCAATTCTTTGCAGATATAGACCTTTTCCCTGAGCAATTCTTTGAGCACTAGCCCATGAATATCAATAGATAAAAATTCAATATACTTTTATAGATAAAATATTAAAAGATAAGAATAGTAGTGTTATGATATTAAAGAAAAAAGATTGACAAAATAAAATTAGTTTGTGTTGTAGCAACATTGGAACTAAAGGAGCCCAAAGGGGTTGGATCCAATGGTGGAAAGCGGGGAGTTTTTCACCGTTGAGCAAGGTTCAATTCTCATGAGGGTTTTACCTAGAGCCATGGGGACACCTTGAGGTAGTGGTCGAACATGTGGTTGCACCCAGAGATACTATAATAAATGGTATCGACCCGTGCACACATAAGTGGATCAAAGCCCACCCCCATGTCCTTAAACTTTTTTAAATGGCAGAACTTCTTTTAGAGTTTGAAGCCTGTTAAAAAGATGAGGGGAGACGAATGGTCATCGCGGATAGGGCCCAAACCCTAGCCGCCTCGCTCCGGGTTTCGATTGCAGGGGCGTGAACTGCAGCTGTCGTTCAGCTTCCCAGGGTCGCAGATCGGCGTCAAAGCATTCCCCCAGCGATTCTCCTACGTTCCCAACTTCTCCCAAGTTTTTTTGCATGCGTTTTGGAGCCGTGGTCTGCCTTTGTGACTTGCTCCGTCCCTTTGTTTGCTGGAGGTCGACGCCGAGCTACGATGGCCCCATATCCGTTTGCTGAGATGGAAAAAGCTCCTTTGGAAGCATTCAAAGAGTTAGTTCGCTCGGCAGGACCAAAATCCAAGCCTTCTCTTTCGTCTAAGTTTGTTAAGAAGATGGAGGAGATCCCTTCTCTAGAGCTATCCCCAGAGGAGCCTTGCAATCTTGCCCTCCTTCTAGCAGAAAAGGCCCTCATCGAAAAGTTTACGGGGTTATGGCCCAGCTCCAAAACGGTGGAGGCATGGATTGAAGATCGGTGGAAGTCGATGATACAGGGAAATGTTTCTTTATGCGCAGTTGGCAGGGGTTTTTTTGTCTTCAGTTTTTCGAGGGCAGAGGACCGTGACCTAGTTTTCAGATCTGGACCCTATTTCATGGTGTCAAGAGGGATGTTCTTAGCCCCCTGGACTCTTGACTTCAATCCAGGAGCCGAGATCACCACAACCCCTATTTGGGTTAGGCTGCCTCATCTCCCCCTGCATCTCTGGGGGAGAAACTCTTTGGAGGATATTGGGAATAAGCTTGGGCGCTTCCTGGACAGTGTGGAGCTGAAAGGGGATTAGTTTACCTGCGCTCGTATTTGTGTTGAGGTTAACCTCGAGAAAGGACTCCCGGAAGCCATTAAGCTCTCCCTGGGGGAATGGTGCCATATTCAAGAGATGGATTACGAGCAAATCCCTTTTAAGTGCCTTCGGTGCCATGCCTACGGTCATTTCGCAAAAAGTTACCCCAAAGTCTTTGAGGAGCCAGGACCAGTCAAAGAAGATGATTTTCAGCCAGTAACTAACCGACGAAGGCAGCCAAGGCGAAAGGATCCACTACCCCAGGCTCCGAAGGCCCCTCATTTAGCAGAGGCAACTCTAGAAAATAAAAACAGCTTTGATGCGCTGAAGGAAGATGAAGCCTAAGAACCAGAAGCAACAACAGTTAAGGAAGGCCCCCGGCAGACGGAAGCCTTCCGGATTCCACTCCCCCAGAATCAGTAGCAGCGAGAGAATTTCGGGCTTCAGACCCGGAACCCTCTGCCCCTGCAGATCTGGTTGTTTCAGTCCCCTCTAGTGGCTCTGTGGAAACTCCTAAACCTGAAGACAATTCAGTTCCGTCTCCACCCCTTACCCGAGGGTGAATGACCAACAAAGCGCGTAGAGAAAAGGAGGCAGCCTCCAACATTTCTTTAGGTTCTTAGAAAAAGATGGATCCCTACCTTAAGGGGAAAATTTCATCCCCCTCGGTTTAATGCTCTGCTTCTGTCTTCTATTGTGCTCATAGTTTGTGAGAATCTACTCATGTATGCATTTTTTGCCATTTTCTCGAATTAGCTGAAGAAGCAGATGGGATTTGTTCCCCAAGACATTCACACGAAGGTTGGGATTTGTTAGAGGTCACCAACCTTCTTCAGATTTGTAATTCTCTGATTCTGGCTCGCGAGAATGCCAATTAATGCAACATAACCATTCTCGTCAAAAAAAACATTGAAACTAAAGGGAGTTGATATCCGGCTCTATTTTAGGTTTGTGCAAGTTTATTTAGGATGTAGAAACCTGAACCGTTGAACTCCCAGATTTTATTTTCACCTTAGGGAATTCTCGATCCGACGCTGAGCTTTAGTGTAAATTAGATTCTCGTCAAATGGAAATTTCACAATCTCGAATGAAGCTTTTGCATTTTGTTGAGACTTAGCTTTGATTCTCTATCTTTTGTTAAAAGATCTTCAATTTTTCCCTGTAGATGGTAATTTGTAGAATTTCGTTTTTAATATTATAAAGATTTAACTATAACACTAAAAACAAAACATATATCATACTAACAATTTTTTTATAAAATCTATTATTAATTGATTAACATATATCATATTAACAATTTTTTTATAAAATCTATTCCTAATTGATTAAGAAAATACAATCCTTGTTGTACATTCGAGCTGATTGAATTATTTATAAGAACCGCTCAGGATCGGCGTTGTATATTATTTGCATAAAATCAAGCAAATACAACTTCAAAGAATTCATTCCTTGATGCACATTTGGGGAATTGAATTAATTATAAGAAATGCTCAAGAGCATGAGCATGATAAGAGAGAGGAAAGGATTGATGACGTCCAAATACGGCACAGCCCATGTATGCCGACAGTATATCAGAGACAACCTCCCAACAAAACAATTATCGTAAATATCCATATTCAAAGCTGAAATTGAAAGCTCAACGTGTAGATCACTTGGCCACAGAGTGTACTGTTTAGGTCCTGGTGTGAAGCCTGTTAGAAATTAGCTGAATCACGTTTTCCGTGCACAACAAGAGATTGAACTTCTAAATTAAACTCTAATGAGAACTGTTCATGTCAAATCCTTAAAATCGGCCAAAGAAAAACATACACGATGACTTTCGTCTGGGAGCAAAGATCTCAGCATTGAAAAAAAAACATTTCGTGTCTTGAAGGGGCCGTCTTTCTATCATTTTGTGATAATACAAAAATCTATACAATTCCACATCTCCAACAATGTATATGGCAACATTCAAATGAATTTCTGGCAAGCCATGAATTATTACATGAATTCTTGGTATTAAGCGCTAAGCAGTAACCCTCATGGCTACCTCTCACTCCACAACTAGATGCCATGCATTGTGATAAGCTTAAATGATGCTATTCCCAAGTTTCCACGTGGGAAAACTGCATATTGAAATGAATATATTAGTTTTTCAATATGCAGCCGTTTTATTTCTGATCTCTGGTCAATGTAAATTGTTGGTGAGTAATTTAA
>JZKD02S1420647.1:141560-166739 GCA_000966675.3 Picea glauca | reverse complement strand
GGGATTTGGGTAAAATTCCCAAATTATGAGTTACGTGGTGGTTAACGAGTGTGGGGAAGGCCAAATCAATGGGCATCAAGGTTGAATTTCCAGTTAAGTGGTTGAACTCATTTCATAAGGTTGAGTATGTGGTTTCCATGATGACCATGTGTTCAAACTTTTTGGAAAATGATTAAGTGATGACAGACAAATCCTGTGCAACACAATGTTTGACAACAAATGTATTCCAACAGAGGACGAACACTTTCAATAACCATTCATACAACTAGATCAAACATCAACACACTGATGCTTTTACATGGAAAAACCCTATGGGGAAACATCCATGACCCCAACCAATGTGGCCACTTGGGGCAATTTATTAACGCAAAATAAAATATTACATAGATATTTGCAAGAAAGTTTCTCACAATCAATCATCGACAAATTACCCTCCGTGCTCTTTAAATAGAGATCATGGACTAATCATGTGCCAACCACATATCAATGTAACCATTAAGATCGAGGAGAATATGAATCATCGAATCACTCTATGTCGAGAACATATTATGATCGTTAGATTACCTAACTACAAATCCATACTAAAGAAACACAATTTTACCTAACAATACATTAGACCAAGTTAAAATCTTAACTAACTCCCAAGTGTCTAAATATCCTAACATCCCCCCTTAAGAACAACTTGGGATATGACTGGAGGATTTACAAAGGTGACACAATAGAAGAAGGAAGGAGTCATTAGAGCATATCCCGCCTTAATGACAACTTCTTAAACTCCTAACATAGATCGAAGTTTGGAAATATTCACTTCTGTAAGAGACTTTGTGAATATATCATCAAATTGATCTTTTGTAGGTCAAAAGAGCACTTCAATAAATCGTGAATGAGATTCCAGATGAAGTGCATGTGTAGCTCTATGTGTTTGTCGCACTGATGTTGAACTAGGTGTTTGGGGATCTTGATGGCACTCTCTTTGTCACGCCAGAGGGTTGTCAGATGTTTCTACTGGAATCGAAACTCTGAAAGGACATGTTGAAGCCACAAGGCTTCTTGAATTGCATTAACCACTGCTTGGTACTCTGATTCTTTTGAAGAAATGGAAATAGCTTGTTATTTCTTATAGGCCCAAGTGACAAGTCCTGAACCAAGGATGAAAACATAACCTGTAGTTGAGTTTCGATCATGAGGGTCGACATCCCAATCTGAATCATTGAAACAAACAAATAAAGGAGTCCCCCCTGAGTTGTAATGTATCCCAAACTAAGTTGTGTTAGATTCATAATGAAGAAAAGAGCAGAAACATAATGTAAATAATTGTTCAGCAATCAAGAAACCATGATGAACATAGATAAATAAACAAAGGAAGAAAAGGTATACTCTATTCATCAATACTTCAGTAAATGATCATGTACATAGATGTACATATATAATACAAAAGACCATAACTGTCATGTAACTGTATAACAATTAGGTTAACTTAACTAACCAACTAACTTATGATTAGTGTTTTAACATCCCCCCTTAATCATAAGTTCATTCTTGCCTGAAAAACTGCCACTACTTGACAATCACATGTGTCAAGAGAATATTCAGAGGTCCGGCTGAAGATGTTCTTTGAACTCTGAAACAAAAATAGAAAAAGTTGATGTCTTCTACTAAATTGGTGGTTTAAGGTTGACCACAAACTCATCTAGTGGTTTCAGGATGACCACAAACCAAATGTCTAGCAGAAGCTGGTGTCTTCTACTAAATGGCATGGTTTTAAGTTGACCATAAACTAACAAGAGCTCAAGGCTCAAAACTATGAAAATGTAACAAGCATAACTTCATGTCTTCTTCTCAATTAGTGGTTTTAAGCTGACCACAAACCATATCAACAACAGTATGTTTAGGAACAAGACTGCATACCAAGAACTAGGTTGCATACTTGATCATCTGGTCATAGGCTCTAAATCAAAATTGGAACCTGACTCAAAATCAAACTTGGAACCTAACTCAACTAGATTCCCCCCCTGTCATGGACAAGTGGTTCCAATTCCCTTGATCGTCATTCACAAGTATGGCCAAGAAGAGATCTAACATATCAAATTGTCTTCCAGTGGAGTCTGAAGACTCGAACTTCAACTCAAAAGACTACATCAACTAGGCCTCGATCATACCCTAAATCATCAAATTTTGAAAAACATTCATGTCCATCAACTGTAGAAATATCTCCAATCAAGTACGATTGTACTTGTGTATAAATCCAACGATAAGACTGTTGCAGTAAATTGGCTTCCAAACGCCAACGCCAATTCCCTAACCATTCAAAATGAATTTGTTTTCGCTTGTGCTTTTGACACCTTACTGAGGGATGATTTGTCTTCCCAAAAAATGTGCATGGGTGAAGATCAAAACAGTTTGACTTATCATGGCCAAACCGGTGATAGTGCTTGCACTGTATGGGTTCTTTATTCGACCGATTAGCAACACCATCATCAACTATATCCTGTACCTGTTCCTTACCAATATCCGCAAGCTCTGACATCTTATCATCATTCAAAAAACCTCCACTCACAAAGCAAACAGGTTCGCTATAATTAGGAATATGAAAACTGTTGTTAGCATCATTTTCATATCCTAGTCCATATCGGTTTCGTTTAAATCGTAATTCTTCCCATGGTCTAACAATACATTTATCCGCAATTTTTTCTGACATAGGGACTTCATCTAAGTGATCTTCATGTTTATGACTTTCATTAATAGTCAACTAAGTGTCTTCATTCTCATCCTTGATGTCATTAAAATCACATTGCTGATGTCGAAGCAAACTTAACTCATCAGACAACAACTTGTTTTGATGTTTGAACATATCAATCTTCTTATGCGTTACTTGTAAACAAGTAATCACTGTGTTGAGGGTGCACTTGTTTATTGCAATTGTAGATTCTGTAGTTGAGTTAATTAATGTGCACAATATTGTAAATAGTTCTTCAATTCTTGCCATTATGCAGAATATGGAAGAGAGATGTTTGTATGTTGATGCCACAAAATTCAATTTTGTATCTTGCTATGCATGCGAAGAGAAATCGTTCGTTGAATGTTGCCAAAAATCTACAGGATAACCAATGACTTAGACGCACTAAGATCCTAAGAGAGACCCCCTTATTCAATTTTGGGTGGGTCAAAGAGGACTCCTTATAACTTCCAAAAAAACTCCTTATAACACCTTTACAAAAAGTCTTCAAATAAATAACAAACCCTTATAACTCCAATTACAAACATTCTTATAACTCCTTAAGTTCTATTGAAAAAATAATACACCTTATAACTCTTTAAGTTTCCCTTGAAATAATTTTTTATAACTTAATAAAATCACTCATCACTCCCAAATAAAAAAATTGTTGAAAATCTTTCATACACTTATTACTCCCAAATACAAAATCTTAGAAAATCTTTCATAAAGTTAACCCTCCATACTTTAATGTTCTCTAGGAAATGTAATGTTCTATAACCAAAGATGGCTAAATTAGTGGAACCATAAATTTATATGCCTCTCAACTATTTCACCATATGATGCTTTGGAAATGACGTCATATACCCTTTTATAATGCCAATTAACTATTTGACTTCCGTGGGAATAACATCATATAACCTTTTATAATTTTGAGAGGAGCTTTAAAGGGAAGTTTATAAAATCATAAAAATGAAGATCACCTCATTAATTTCCAAGTTGAGGTATTACCAAGTAGAGATTGTACATCTCAAAATCTGGTTATCTCCGCTCTCTACGCATATTCCAAGCAAGCTTGACCCTTTACCAAAAAATCAAACTCACAGTTGCTTCCTCAGAACCGGTTACCACCAAACCCATTTGATTTCTCAGCAAGCCTTCTTAATGATCCCACCATAGCAGAATTAGCAGAGAAGATAGCCACAGATCTGTCATTCAATCAGATGGTGGAGTAGCTTCAACAGAGCATGCAGGTCGAGGGACACAGAGAGGCCGTAAGATCCTTAAGGAACACGCATATAAAGAGGATATCACATGCACAACAAGATATTTATTGGTGGAATATCATGGGAGACGATCGAGGAGAGGCTCCAAGACTACTTCAACAAGTATGGAGAGGTCGTTTAGACGATCATCATGAAATATCGACTCACGGGTCATGTCAGAGGGTTCGGTTTTGTGGTCTTCTCATATCCTTTGATATTTGACACAACTCTCCAAGAAAACACACCATTGATGGTAGAGCAGTGGAAGAAAATAAATCAGTTCCCATAAACGAGCAACAGAACACCAAAACCAACAGCTACAATAACAATGATGGTCAAGGAATCAATAGCACAATACTTCACCCAAGATCATAAGGTTTTTTTGCAAACGTTTGGAGGCCTATCCACATCCGTCAACTGTCCCATCACATGAAACAACTAGATTCACCACCTCTCTTTTACAGTCTGATGGAGGCTACGACACAAATCCTTCATATCTTCTTCACCTTTTTCAACATCTCCCAACAACCAACTCTAATAAAATATTCTTCCACAAGCACATAGGTATCAAAACATGGCTCTGATACCACTCTTAGATTCATAATGAAGAAAAGAGCAGAAACATAATGTAAATAACTGAAGCAATCAAGAAACCATGATGAACAAAGATAAATAAACAAAGGCAGAAAAGACATACTCTATTCATCAATACTTCAGTAAATGATCATGTACATAGATGTACATATATAATACAAAAGACCATAACTGTCATGTAATTGTATAACAGTTAGGTTAACTTAACTAACCAACTAAATTATGATTAGTGTTTTAACAAGTTGTACCCAAAACATATCAAAGTATCCTTTTAGCTTCTTTCCAATGACTTTCATGGGGTGTTTGCATATACCAGGAAACAAGACCAACATCAAAGGAAATATCAGGATGGATATGATTCAAATATAAAGGCTACCAACTAACTGATGGTACAAAGTGGCATCAACTTTGGGAGAAGTACATGTGGAAGCAAGTTTGACTCCAGACTAGAAGGGAGAAGGGGTTGGTTCAGAATCTTCCATTTTAAAGTGACGAACAAGGTCACAAGCATACTTACACTGGGAAAGAAATATTCATTCCTTAGTTTGAAAAACTTGGATGCCAAGGAAATAGTGCAAATAGCCCAAGTTGGTCATTTCAAATTTCTTCTTAAGGCCGATACTGCTCAGATTGTCTCATAAAAGTATAATGACATTTTTTCCAACAAAACAAGGACTGATACAATATTAATACTAGTTGTGCTTCTCTAATTTCATCTTCCCACCTTTTACTCAAATTATCTCAACAATCTTATAATATAACACATTATCTCCAATAGTGTGACCATTCTCTCCATTTTTGTTTTCCATACAATAGGTTATTTAGTTTGTTTAGTTTACCTACGATCACTTACTAATTAGAAAGGATACCCCCAACTTTGGGCTCCTTGGAACTTCTTACAAATAGGAAGAATATTATTCTACATAATCACAACCACAAATAACACAACTACCCACAAAGTTTCATTATTTGGGCTTCAAATCATCTTGCCAAAAGTAATAGCAGCGCCACAATTGGAAACATGAGCACAAGTACGAATTACCCACCAAAGTTAACATGTCATCAACATCACAATTGGAAACATGAGCGTACAAATAATTCACGAGAGTCAACGTGTGAGACCTAAACCTAAGGCGTCCCCAATGGAAATACAAGCACAAAAGTACATATTACCAAGAGGGCTTTATATGTCAGGTTTAGGGTTAAAACTAATTAGGGGACACATCAGCGCCCAAATTGGATACTCCCTGAACACAATCCAAAAAGGCCCAGACTACAAATTTAGGGTCAAAACTAGTTAGGTGCAACATCATCGCCCCAATTGGGTACTCCATGAACAGAATCCAAAAAGGCCCACACTACAAATGAAACGTAATGAAACTTAAACGTGGTAGAGAAAATAACAACATAGTCACAATATGATTTTTAAATCTTGAAAATAATAAGAACATTCAAATGAAAACACAAATCTGCATCCGTCGAAATGATACTTAGAACTTAGTAGGTACAACTGTGGAATTGAAATTTAAAACTAGGCAAAACAATAAAAACATTCAATTAGAAAAGCAATCAGAAATACAAATACAAATAATTCACAAAGGTTAACATGTAGAAATTAAAAAGAAAATAACCACTAAAATGGGGAGAATAAACATATTTAAACATAAAGAGCTAGCGTTATAACAACCAAATTTGATTACAATTATATTAAACACTATATTAACATTACAACAAATAACACTGATATCATCAAAATTCGAATCTCTACTCCTCGCCCGATTAACAACTACCATCTGTATCTTGCAGCATTAACCTAATTCGTTCACAGCAAAAAGCAAACCATGAAGACCTCTTAGCTCTAAATCTAAAATATTGTCAAGGATGTAAAACCAGCAGAACACCATCAGAATGTGCAACGCAGAACATAAGATCAAAATAACTATAGTGATTCTGCATCTTCCAGTTTCAAGATCAAACCTAGCTCTAAATAATTAACCCTAATCTAAATTTGTTTATAAAAATCAATAAATAAATCAGTTAATCTCGTCAATGTTGAACGATAAAAAGAAAAAAGCAATTCAATAAAAAGAAATTCTGACAACCTGTACAATTGCAATAATTGAATAGAATTTCATACAATCTTCAATTTCATGGATGTAAAATTTTCAAAGATCGATGTTTCGGTAATAGAGTATGAGCAGAAAATGATCAGCCAGAAGCATTCATCGTGAAAAGCACAGCCGTCCTTTTTAAATTTTTAATGAGTATAACCACTGAAAGCATATCCATGTTGCTATCATCCTAATTTTTCGTGGCCGGCCAAACCACCGCAACAACCGGCAGCCGTAGAGTCGATAGAAACTTCGTCTAAGCTGTTTACTTTCTTCACTAAATCATTGATCCCACCTTTCTATGATTATTTATAGGCAAAGTCTTTTGAATTCTGTGTGCCGTTTTTCACACGTCGAGATATGATTCTGCTCCACAATTCACCATTGGTCATATGCGTGATACAACTTCTTATAAAGTTGGTTTCTTATTCACATTCAAATCCAAGACATTATTAAAAGAAAGTCAAGTCTGCATGAGACAAACTATGGTATTGTGGAAGCTTCCAGACATAGGGCCAGGGCTGAGAGAAGGTGAATTCAGTGGTTTTCTTAATTGTTAGTTGGGTTTTCGTGTTTTTGATTGTGGAATCAATCGTTATTCAGGTGTAGATAATCGGATGTATGTACAGTGAAGTGATTAATGCGCTGTGGAACGATATCAGTGGAAGGGGGACCAGAAGAAATTGTGACAGAAATAGGCATGGCCGATTATTTGATGCAAATCGGTAAATTGGGACAGTATGATTACAATTTAATGGTTTTTGGTTGAGAAGATAAGCTTAACTTCACACCTACCAGTCACTTATGAATTATGAATCCCTCATTGAAGCATTCATCCCATATCTTTAGCCATATTGTTTGCATTCAATGTTATATATTTATGCATTCAATATGTTGTTTTGAGTTTAAATTGATTTTTGTAATCATGACTCTTGCAGGTTTTCAACTATTTCCATTAATATCTTTTTATTTTTTTTGCACGAATCCATTGACCCTGCAAAATCAACCATATTAATATTATATTTAAACTTGTATTTGATTATTCTCTTACTAATTTTTAAAATTTGGTTTGCAACTCACTTAATTCACTAATTTCAAAGTCCCAATCACAAGCTTTGAAACTAAGTGATTAGAGATCATGGCCCAAATATGAGTACAAGTACTAAGATATCAAGCAATATATTAGAGATCATGGTCTAATATGACTACAAGTACTAAGATATCAAGCAACCTTTGAAACCATGAGACCAACTTTGGTTAGGGGCATGATTTACCAATTGTATTTATGTCCAAAGCTATTTTAAAAGCAACCTAATGAGATACTCATAGTTATTAAGTTCCCTAGAAATAAGGTTCATCCGGTCGGTAGTTATAGGATTGCTTTTATTTTTTTCATGTTCAACATTGGCGAGATTAATCAATTTATTTATTTGAATTTTATAAGCAAATTTAGAGTAGCGTTAATTATTTAGAGTAGGTTTGATCTTAAAACTGGAAGATGCAAATCACAATGGTTATTTTGATCTTATGCTCTGTGTTGCACATTCCGATTGTGCTCGCTAAGAGGTGGTCATGGTTTGCTTTTTTTTTTCCTATGAACGAATTAGGTTTAATACTGCACGTGGTAGTTGATTTATCTAGCTAAGGTTAGAAATTGGAAATTGACTTTTGATGATATTAGTTTTATTTATTGTAATGTTAATATAATGTTTAATGTAATGATAATCAAATTCAGTTGTTTAAGGTTATTTTTCTTTTATGTTTAAAGATGTTTATTCTCCTAGTTGTGTTTATGTTTTCATTTGATTTTTGTGTTTTCAATTGAATGTTCTTATAATTTTGTTTTTCATTCTGATGCTCTTATTATTTCCAAGATTTAAAAGTCATATTAACAATTGTGACTATGTTGTTGTTTTTATGTTTCATTTGTAGTGTGGGATTTTTTGGATTGTGCTCATGGAGTACCCAATTAGGGTGTTGGTGTTGTCCCTACTTAGTTTTAACTCTCAATATAACATGTAAATCCGTTTCGGTAATATGTACTTGTATGTTTGTATTTTTATTGGGGTTGCCCTATTTAGGTTTAGGTTTGACATGTTAATTTTTTTTAGTTATTTGTATTAGTGCTCATGTTTCCAATTCTGATGTTGTTATTATGCTTAGGTGGTTGTGTTTATGTAGAATAATAGCCTTCCTCTTTTTGAGGAGCCCAAAGTTAAGGGTATCCTCTCTAATTGGTCATACTATTGGAGATGATGTGTTATATTATAAGGTTGTTGAGATAATTCGAGCATGTAGGAGGATGAAATTGAGAGAAGCACAACTAGTAGTAATATTCCATTTGTTTTGTTGGAAACAATTTCCTTTACATTTATGAGGTAATGACAATAGTTATGAGGATGAAATTGAAAGCAACTATTGCTACTACATTGAATTAATCCTGTTGAAAAAAATGTCACCATATATTTTTGAGACAATATAAGCAGTAGTTATGTGGGTGAAATTCAAAATAGCACCTCTAGGAGCAGATGTAGTAGCTACATTGCATCATCTCTATTGAAAAATATTCATTATATATTCATGAGAGATAACTATTTCTTAGTCTTGCATTTGTTTTGTTGGAAAAAATTTCATTGTACATTTATAAGATTGGAGACAATCTCAATAGTAGTTATGATGGTGAAATTGAGAGCAACACCTCAATGAGATGTTGTAGCAACTACATTGAATCATCCATGTTAAAAAAAATTGTCATCTTATATTTATGAGACAATCTGAGTAATAGTTATGTGGGTGAAATTGAGAGTAACACCTCCATGAGTCATTACACATTTCTAAGACGATATGAGGAGTAATTATGTTAGTGAAATTGAGAGTAGTGAAAAATAATCATTATATATTTATGAGATATAATACAGAAATATATAATGACTATTTCTCAAAAATGAAATGTAATTGCTACAACAACTCCTCTATGTGTTACTCTCAATTTCATCCACATAACAAATTTTGGAGGTGTAGTTGTCAATTTCACCCTCATATCTACTGCTCAAATTGTCTCATAAAAGTATAATGACATTTCTTTCCAACAAAAACAAGGACTGACACATTAGTACTACCTTATAATATAACACATTATCTCTTCTCTCTCCATTTTTATTTTCCATACAATAGGTTATTTAGTTCGTTTAATTTACCTACAACTAACTTACTAATTAGAGAAGATTCCCAAGCACTCACGCAATATTACTACTAGTTGTGCTTCTCTAATTTTACCCTCCCACCTACTAGTAGTTGTGCTTCTCTAATTTTAAACCTTATAATATAACACATTATCTCCTCTCCATTTTTATTGTCCATACAATAGATTATTTAGTTTGTGTAATGTTGACTTACTAATTAGAAAGATACCCCAAACTTTGGGCTCCTCACAAAGAGGAAGGCTATTATTCTACTTAATCACAACCACAAATAACACAAGTACCCACAAAGTTTCATTATTTAATTATTTGTGCTTCAAATAATCTTGCAAAGCCTAATCGCAGCATCACAATTGACTTGTACCTATTCAAATCATATTGCCAATCCTAATAGCAGCATCACAATGGAAATACAAGCACAAAAATACATAGTACTTTACATGTCAGATTTAGGGTTAAAACTAATTAGGGGCAGTATCAGCTCCACAATTGAGTACTCTATGAAAACAATCCAAAAAAGCCCACAGTACAAATGAAACTTAAACTTAGGTGAGAAAATAACAACATAGTCATAATTGTTAATATGATTTAAATTTTGAAAATAATAAGAGCATCCAAATGAAAACACAAACCCGCATCCATCCAAATGATACTTAAAACTTAGTACGTACAATTGTGGATTTGAAATTTAAAACTAGTTGGACAATAAGAACATTTAATTGGAAAAGCAAGCAGAAATACAAATAACCTACAAAGGTCAACATGTACATGTAGAACTTAAAAATGAAAATAACCACAAATGGGCATAGTAAACATCTTTAAACCTAGAGAGCTAGCATTATAACAACCAAATTTAATTACCACTATATTAACATTACAATAAAAAACACTGATATCATCAAAATTCGAATCTCTACTCCTCACCAGATTAATCAACTACCATCTGTATCTTGCAACACTAACCTAATTTGTTCACAGCAAAAAGCAAACCAGGACGACCTCTTAGCTCTAAATCTAAAATATTGTCAAGGATGTAAAACCAACAGAACACCATCAGAATGTGCAAGGCAGAACAGAAGATCAAAATAACTATAGTGATTCTACATCTTCCAGTTTCAAGATCAAACCTAGCTCTAAATAATTAACCCTAATCTAAATTTGTTTATAAAATTCAATAAATAAATCAGTTAATCTCGTCAATGTTGAACGATAAAAATCTAAAAGCAATTCAATAAAAAGAAATTCTGACAACCTGTACAATTGCAATAATTGAATATAATTTCATACAATCTTCACTTTCATGGATGTAAAATTTTCAAAGATGGACATTTCGGTGACAGAGTATGAGCAGAAAAGAATCACCATATATCTAAAAGAAAGGAGCCAGAAGCATTATCGTGAAAAACAGAGGCGTCTTTTTTATAATTTTTAATGAGTATAACCACTGAAAACATATCCATGTTGCTATCATCCTAATTTTTCGTAGCTGGCCAAACCACCGCAACAACCGACAGCTGTAGAATCGATAGAAACTTCTTCTCAGCTGTCTACTTTCTTCACTAATTCATTGATTCTGCTGTTTACAAAAGTCTTTTGAAATTCGTGTGTGTTGTTTTTCACACGTCGAGACATGATTCTGCTCCACAATTCACCATTGGTCATATGTGTGACACAACTTATAAAGTTGGTTTCTTATTCACATTCAAAGCCAGGCCATTATTAAAAGAAAGTTAAGTCCCCATGAGACAAAGTATGGTATTGTGGAAGCTTCCATACACCGGGCCAGGGCTGAGAGAAGGTGAATTCTTAGTTGTTAGTTGGGTTTTCTTGTTTTTGGTTGTGAAATCAATAGATATTCAGGTGTAGATATTTGGATGTATATATAGTGAAGTGATTAATGTGCTGTGGAACGATATCAGTGGATGGGGGGCCAGAAGAAATTGTGAGAGAAATAGGCATCGAGGTGTAGATATTCAGATGTATATACAGTGAAGTGATTAATGTGTTGTGGAACGATATCAGTGGATGGGGACCAAGAGAAATTGTGAGAGAAATAGGCATCGACGATTTTTTGAAGCAAATCGGTAAATTGGGACAATATGATTACAATTTAATGTTTTTTGGTTGAGATGATGAAAGAAGCTTAACTTCACACCGACCGGTCACTTATGAATTATGAATCCATCATTCAAGCATTCATCCCATATCTTTAGCCATATTGTTTGCATTCAATGTTGTATATTTATGCATTCAATATATTGTTTTGAGTTTAAATTTATTTTTGTGATGACTCTTGCAGGTTTTCAACTATTTCCATTAATGCCTTTTTTGCTTTTTGTACGGATCCATTGACTCTGCCAGATCAACGATATTAATATTATATTTAAACTTGTATTTCATTATTATGTTAGTAATTTTTAAAATTAGGTTTGCAACTCACTTAATTAGCTAATTCTTCTCTAACATTATTTTGATTGGTTCAAAGTGCGAATCACAAGCTTTCGCTATCCGATGACTCTTTTTTTCAACATCCAATAGTAGTCTAGTTTCAATTTAACCAAATTGTGTGGAGGAAAAAGAGATGAAACCAAGCGGTGGGAACGTGAGTGTCGTACCTTCAAAGAGAATTTGGTCATGGCCTAGAATCGCATGAAGCAACAAGCAGATCAAGGTCGCTCTGAACATCAATTTGCAGAAGGGGATCACGCATTTCTTCGACTACAACCTTACAAGCAAAATTCCCTCAAGGTTGACCATTGTCAGAAACTTGTGCCCAAATTTTATGGTCCTTATACTGTTCTCAAGCGTTTGGAACAAGTGGCCTATCAATTAGCTTTGCCCATTCATTCTAAGCTCCATCATGTTTTTCATGTTTCCTGCTTAAAGAAGGTGATTGGAACTAAGTGCCAAACTTAAACTCACCTTCCAGAGTTGGACGAAGAAGGCTCCATTTGGATACATGCACAAGCAGCTTTGGACCAGCGTGAGTGTCGTCTGCATCAGCAAACCATCAAGGAAGTATTAGTCCAGTTGAAAGATACAACTCCAACAGATGCCACTTGGGAACCAACTACCATTCTGCAACAATTTTCACAACTCAAGCCTTGAGGACAAGGTTGTTTTTAAGGGAGAGGACATGTTAGGGACCTAACCTGTCACATAGGTAGAATAATATATTCTGATGTAATAAAGGTCAATATTAATAAGGCCTAGCAATAAGGAAGAATAAGTCCAATGTAAGAAGACATAATAGAAACTTCTGCTTCTAGAAGGATCTTCCTTTAGATGGTTCTTTTGATAGACATATTTAGTATAAATAGGAGTCAAGGGTATGAGAAATTTTGTCTTGGATATTATTGTAATAGATCTCTTCTTGACTAGAGGTTGCCCCCTTGAAGAGGCAAGTGAACATTGCTCTTAGTAATCAAAGTGCTCTTTCTGGTGTTATTATGGTATCATTTTGGTATTATTGTGGTGTTGCTATGGTTATATTGTTGTTCATCTGCCATTTCTAGCATTTTATTTATGTTCTGCATCCTTTTTAAATCTGGAATATTACAAGGTCACACACATCAAAACAAGAATCAGAATTTCAAGCCTCAAAGAGGCAGAAGGAGGATATAAAATGACAAAGAAAACATACAATTCTATTACTGCAAAAAGTATGGGCACTATGAATATCAATGCCATAAGAAGCAAGTAGATCAACACTCAGGTAGAGCACATGTCTCAAATCATGAAGGAGAAACCTCAGATGGGATGTTTCTCTCATGCCACAAGACTGAAGAACAACACAAAGACCTCTAGTTGCTAGACAATGGATGCAACAACCACATGATAGGTAACAAAGATTTACTTTCATGCATTGATTCTTCTATTTCATCTGATATTACCCTTGGCGATGACTCTTTAGTCAAAGTTCAAGGAAAAGGAATTGTACCTATTCTCACTAAAAAAAATGTAAAGAAAGACATAAACACTGTCTATCACGTTCCAGATCTGAAACACAATTTGATTTATCCAAAAACCATGTTTTTCCTAAGAAAAGCAAACACATTGACAATCGATTTCACTTCATACATGAGCTAGTCAATAATGGTGAAATCACCCTTCAATTTTGTGGCTTACGAGATCATCTCGCATACATCTTTACAAAGCCATTCCGAAAAATCAGTTTTGATTTTCAGAGACAACACTTGGGCATTATCAGTGTTATTGTTTGTAACTGTTGAGTTTAAGAGGGAGTGTTAGTTAGTTATAACCTCAACAACATATGACTGTACATTGCCAGTGGTTCTGGCCAATTGTACCATTTGTTAGGATTTCTTATTTCGTTCTTGATTCAGTGGTTAGGTTTCTCGGCTATAAGATTTATCCTATCATCTAATATGAATGCACTCTGCACATTCTTGTTCCCAACCTGTCTTCTCTGTCTTATCTTCTTCAGTTCTTATTTTGTCACACTCGACCTCAGCTCTGATACAACTTGTTGGAATCGGGCCTGTAAAACCGTAGTTAATGAATAGAGAAACGAGGAAAATAACACATCACACAGCATAGACGAATAGGTGGTAATCATATCTTATTAATAATCAACCAACCAAACAAATGAATTTACAATTCTCATGGAGCAGTTCAGGTGCTTCTATATTTAAATAGGAAAAATCTCAAACGTTTCCATTTCTAGGCATACGAAAAGCCAAGCCCTTGAAAAAACTTCTAGCCAAAATAATGTAACTGCAAGGTCTATATTGTCACCATCCAACAAAAATAAACTTGAGAGATACAAAGTGAGCCCTACCCAGAAAAAGATGTTTATAAGTTTTAGATGTCAACTACTAAGTGTAGAAAAACAGTCTGCATGATGTAGAAATTCTGACAGCCTGTACAATTGCAATAATTGAATAGAATTTCATACAATCTTCACTTTCGTGGATGTAAAATTTTCAAATATGAACGTTTCAGTGACAGAGCAGAAAAGGATCACCATATATCTACAAAGAAAGGAGCTAGAAGCATTCATCGTGAAAAGAAAAACCGTCCTTTTTAAATTTTCAATGAATATAGCCACTGAAAGCATATCCATGTTGCTATCATCCTAATTTTTCATGGCCAACCAAACCACCGCAACAACCGACAGCCATAGAGTTGATAGAAACTTCTTCTCAGTTTTTTACTTTCTTCTCTAATTCATTGATTATGTTGTTTAGAAAAGTCTTTTGAAATCTGTGTGCCATTTTTCACATGTCGAGACATGATTCTTCTCCACAATTCACCATTGGTCATATGTGTGACACAACTTCTTATAAAGTTAGTTTCTTATTCACATTCAAAGGAAAGTCATTATTAAAAGAAATTTAAGTCCCCATGAAACAAAGTATGGTATTGTGGAAGCTTCTAGACACCGGGCTAGTGCTGAGAGAAGGTGAATTCTTAGTTGTTCGTTGGGTTTTCTTGTTTTTGGTTGTGAAATCAATAGATATTCAAGTGTATATATTCATATGTATATACAATGAAGTGATTAATGTGTTGTGGAATGATATCAGTGGGAGGGGGGCTAGAAGAAATTGTGACAGAAATAGGCATGGCCGATTATTTGATGCAAATTGGTAAATTGGGATAATATGATTACAATTTAATGTTTTTTCGTTGAGAATATGAAAGAAGCTTAACTTCACACCTACTAGTCACTTATGAATTATCAATCCATGATTGAAGCATTCATCCCATATCTTTAGCCATATTGTTTGCATTCAATGTTGTATATTTATGCATTCAATATATTGTTTTGAGTTTAAATTGATTTTTGTGATCATGACTCTTGCATTTAAATTGATTTTTGTGATCAGGACTCTTGAAAGTTTTCAGCTATTTCCATTAATGTCTTTTTTGCTTTTTGCACGGATCCATTGACATTGCCAGATCAATGATATTAATATTATATTTAAACTTGTATTTCATTATTATGTTAGTAATTTTTAAAATTTGGTTTGCAACTCACTTAATTCACTAATTCTTCTCAAACATTAATTTGACCAGTTCAAAGTGTGAATCACAAGATTTTGCTATCCGATGACATATTTTTTCAACATCCAATTGCAGTTTAGTTTCAATTTAACCAAATTGTGTGGAGGAAAAAGAGATGACACCAAGCGGTGGGAACGTGAGCACCGTACCCTCAAAGAGAATTTGGTCATGGTCCAAAATCGCATGAAGAAACAAGCAGATCAAGGTTACTCTGAACATCAATTTGCAGAAGGGGATAAGGTGTTTCTTTGACTACAACCTTACAAGAAAAATTCCCTCAAGACTGACCATTGTCAGAAACTGGCGCCCAAATTTTATGGTCCCTATATTGTTCTCAAGCATGTGAGAGAGGTGGCCTATCAATTAGCTTTTCCTAGTCATTCTAAGCTCCATTCTATTTTTCATGTTTACTTCTTAAAGAAGGTGATTGGAACTAAGTTCCAAACTCAAACCAACTTTCCCGAGTTGGACGAAGATGGCTCCGTTTGGATACAAGCACAAGCAGTTTTCGACCAGCGTGAGTTTTGTTTGTGTCAGTGAACCATCAAGGAAGTGTTAGTCCAGTGGAAAGATACAACTCCAATAGATTCCACTTGGGAACCAACTACCATTCTGCAACAATTTCTACATCTCAAGCCTTGAGGACAAGGTTGTTTTTAAGGGGGAGGACATGTTAGGGACCTAACCCCTCACGTAGGTAGAATAATATATTCAGATGTAATAAAGGTCAATATTAATAAGGCTTAGCAATAAGGAAGAATAAGTCCAATATAAGAAGACCTAATAGAAGCTTCCGCTTCTAGAAGGATCTTCCTCTAGATGGTTCTTTTGATAGACATATTTAGTATAAATAGGAGTCGAGGGTATGAGAACTTTTGTCTTGGATATTATTGTAATAGATCTCTTCTTGACTGGAGGTTTCCCCCTCAAAGAGGCAAGTGAACATTGCTCTTAGTAATCAAAGTTCTCTTTCCAGTGTTATTATGGTATCATTTTTGTATTATTGTGATGTTGTTATGGTTATATTGTTGTTCATCTGCTATTTCTAGCATTTTGTTTTTGTTCTGCATCCTTTTTATATCTAGAATATTACAAGGTCACACACATCAAAACCAAAATCAGAATTTCCAGCCTCAAGGAGACAGAGGGAGGAGATCAAATGACAAAGCAAGCATACAATGCTATTACTGCAAAAAGTATGGCACTATGAATCTGAATGCTGGAAGAAGCAGTAGATCAACACTCAGGTAGAGCACATGTCTCAAATCATGAAGTAGAAACCTCAGATGGGATGTTTCTCTCATGCCACAATACTGAAGAACAACACAAAGACCTCTGGTTGTTGAACAATGGATGCAGCAACCACATGACAGGTAACAAAGATTTACTTTCATGCATTGATTCTTCTATTTCATCTGATATTACCCTTGGTGATGACTCTTTAGTCAAAGTTCAAGGAAAAGGAACTGTACCTATTCTCACTAAACAAAATGTTAAAAGAAAGACATAAACATTGTCTATCATGTTCCATATCTGAAACATAATCTGTTGTGTAGGCAATTGCTTTATCCAAAAAACATGTTTTTCCTAAGAAAAGCAAGCACATTGGCAATCGCTTTCACTTCATACGTGAGCTAGTCAATAATGGTTAAATCGCCCTTCAATTTTGTGGCTCACGAGATCAACTCGGAGACATCTTTACAAAGCCATTGGGAAAAAACATTTTTTATTTTCAAAGACAACACTTAGGCATTATCAGTGTTGTTGTTTGTAATTGTTGAGTCTAAGAGGGATTGTTAGTTAGTTATAACCTCAACAACTTATGACTGTACATTGCCAATTGTTCTGGCCAATTGTACCATTCGTTGGGATTTCTTTTTTCGTTCTTGATTCATTTGTTATGTTTCTCGCCTATAAGATTTATCCTATCATCTAATACGAATGTGCTCTGTACATTCTTGTTCCCAACCTGTCTTCTCTGTCTTCTCTTCTTCATTTCTTATTTTGTCACACTCGACCTCAGCTCTAATACAACTTGTTGGAATCAGGTCTGTAAAACCATAGTTAATAGACAGAGAAACGAGGAAAATAACACATCACACAACATAGACGAATAAGTGGTAATCATATCTCGTTAATAATCATCCAAACAAACAAATGAATTTACAATTCTCATGGAGCAGTTCAGGCGCTTCTATATTTAAACAGGAAAAATCTCAAACGTTTCCATTTCCAGGCATATGAAAAGCCAATCCCTTGAAAAAACCTCTAGCCAAAATAATGTAACTGCAACGTCTGTACTGTCACCATCCAACAAAAATAAACTTGAGAGATACAAAGTGATCCCTACCCAGAAAAAAATGTTTATAAGTTTTAGATGTCAACTACTAAGTGTAGAAAAACAGTCTGCATGACGTAGACATTCTGACAGCCTGTACAATTGCAATAATTGAATAGAATTTCATACAATCTGCACTTTCATGGATGTAAAATTTTCAAAGATGGACGTTTCAGTGAGAGAGAAGAAAAGGATCACCATATATCTACAAAGAAAGGAGCTAGAAGCATTCATCGTGAAAAGCAAAGCCGTCCTTTTTAAATTTTCAATGAATATAACCACTGAAAGCATATCCATGTTGCTATCATCCTAATTTTTCGTGGCCGACCAAACCGCCGCAACAACCGACAGCCGTAGAGTCGATAGAAACTTCTTCTCAGCTGTTTACTTTCTTCACTAATTCATTCATTCTGCTGTTTAGAAAAGTCTTAACTTTATTAAAAGAAAGTTAAGTCCCCATGCAACAAAGTATGGTATTGTGGAAGCTTCCAGACACAGGGCCAGTGCTGAGAGAAGGTGAATTCTTAGTTGTTAGTTGGGTTTTCTTGTTTTTGGTTATGAAATCAATAGATATTCAGGTGTAGATATTCGGATCTATATACAGTGAAGTGATTAATGTGTTGTGGAACGATATCAGTGGAAGGGGGGCCAGAAGAAATTGTGACAGAAATAGGCATGGCCAATTATTTGATGCAAATAGGTAAATTGGGACAGTATGATTACAATTTAATGTTTTTTCATTGAGAAGATGAAAAAAGCTTAACTTCACACCTACCAGTCACTTATGAATTATGAATCCATCATTGAAGCATTCATCCCATATCTTTAGCCATATTGTTTGCATTCAATGTTATATATTTATGCATTCAATATATTGTTTTGAGTTTAAATTGATTTTTGTGATCAGGACTCCTGCAGGTTTTCAGCTATTTCCATTAATGTCTTTTTTGTTTTTTGCACGGATCCATTGACCCTGCCAGATCAACGATATTAATATTATATTTAAACTTGTATTTCATTATTATGTTAGTAATTTTTAAAATTTGGTTTGCAACTCACTTAATTCGCTAATTCTTCTCACACATTAATTTGACTGGTTCAAAGTCCGAATCACAAGCTTCACGATCTCATGACTTTTTTTCAACATCCAATTGCGGTTTAATTTCAATTTTGCTAACCACACGTCGTTTAGCATGATTTAACCAAATTGTGTGGAGGAAAAAAAATGCAACAAGCGATGACCATGATGAACCTGTACTGAAACCAGTTGGTCTATGATTAATGTCCATTGACACCAATTCATTTATAATATTTATTTATAAGATCATAAGAGACTACTTATGAAAAAATAGAAAATATCATATAAATATATATATATATATATATATATATATATATATATTTATAGAAAAAATTTACATATTAAACAACACCTCAAGTATTACCACAAAATACTCATATTAAAACAGTAAACGTAAAAATACTAAAAGATACTTTTAAAATACCACTCTTTGTCTTTATATATAAATTAGTTTTCAATTTAACAACTATGAAAGATTAATGATCTTATAAATATTTTTTTTCACAAAAGGACGTCATGTTTCTTCATTTGCAAACTTATAAGAAAATCACTCAAAGGTGAACATTGTTATAAATTGGTCTTTTTTCAATTCTCAAGAGAGTGAGAACCATGGTCTACGAGTTAGCTCTTCCCAGTCACTCTAAGATGCATCTTATTTTCCATGTCTCATGCTTACAGAAAATGATTGGAACTAAGTGCCAAACTCAAACCAATCTCCTTGAGTTGGATGAAGAAGGATCTATTTGGTTGCAGCCATAAAAAGTCTAGTGTGAGCATCGTCTCGGTGAGTGCACCATCAAGTTTAGTGGAAGGATACAAGGTTGTTTTTTAAGGGTTAGGGCATGTTAGAGACCTAACATCCCTAATCCATCACATAGGTAGAAAAATATATTTTCTATATAATAAAGGTTGACATTAGTAAATAAGGCCCATATAATAATGTTAACATGTCTATTGTAAGAATACTTAATAGAATCTTTCGCTTCTAGAAATATCTTCATCTAGGCTATTCTTTAGAAGATAGAATTAGTATAAATATGAGTATAAGTGTTAGGGACCTAACCTCCCTAACCCCTAACATAGATAGAATAATATATTTTCCATGTAATAAAGGCCGAGAATAGTTAATAAGACTAATTTAATAAATATGAACAAGTCAATGTAAGAAGACCTAATAGAAGCTTCCACTTCTAGACACATCTTCATATAGAATGTTCTTTAGAAGATAGATAGTACATATAAGAGTAGGAAGCATGATAAATCTTTTCCCAGCAAATTATTATAATAGAGAGCTACTTTGCTAGAGGTTGCCCCCTCGAAGAGGCAAGGGAACATTGCTCCTATTTATCACATAACTAGGTGCATAACAAGTGGTACTAGAGCTCTTTTCTTGGCAGGAATTGTGGGTTAAATTTTTTTCTAGGGTAGAGACGTGCTCTAACATCTTTAAACTATAATGATTTATCGTTCAACACATAAATCCATGGTTAGTGAATCATACACACTGGAAATACACGAGGTTTTTAAGATCACATTGTTGACACCCTTGTAACCCTTTTTCATACCCCTTCAAGTGGTAGTGCATTAGAAAACTCCTATATACATATGTGCACTTCCACGTACTTATGGTATATCAAGATCCCCCCTAGGTATCCTGAAACCATCCATAGATCAACTGATCAGTCGTTGAACTTCTATAGTGCCACCCAGAACAATACATAGGAAGATACTATCTAGTACCTGGATAATTAGGTAGTACAACTAAGGGTACGGTCTATCCTCCTTAGTTGGTGCCCTGAGATATTAGGTCGAGTACTACTGTTTGACCCCACATGTATATCATATAGCTATAGAATAGGGAAAATCCTTGTCTATAGGCACCCTGAAAACCCTAACCCTCAGGATCGAAACATAACATAAAAGGAACAAACAAGACCTATTATCATTCAACCTTGCCTCCTGCATTTGGGTTGTGAAATTATTACACATTTTTTCCTGTTAATAATTTATGCATTTTGACACTGCATTATTATTGAGATCAAAGAATAACGCATTGCCCCATATCGGAGTATGGGGCCTTTCAACACCCTTATTTGAGACCTATCTCATCGGATTCCCCTTTTCTCCCTGATTGTTGTGATACCTATCATTTTCACCTCTTTTTGTTACCTTCCTGCACCCTTATTTGAGACCTATCTCATTGGATTCCCCTTTCTACCTGACCGTTGTGATATCTATCATTTTTAACCTTTGTTTTACCTTCCTGCACCCTTATTTGAGACCTATCACACTGGATTCCCCTTTTTTCTTGAATCGTTGTGATACCTATAATTTTTAACCTTTTTTTACGTGCCCACACCCTTATTTGATATCTGTCTCAGTGGATTCCCCTTTTTGCCCTGATTGTTGTGATAGCTCTCATCTTTAACATTTGTTTCACCCTGTGGACCCATATGATTCCCAACACCCTTGTTTCCTTCTTATCCCATTGGTATCCTCGCACTGCCCTGATCATCATGGTATATATTACTTTTCTTCTTTCTTGTCCATGGACCCACCCCTCATCCCATCCTGGCTCCCACTCACCAAGAAGAAACCAATCAAAAACTGAGTACTAACCTTACTACCCTTCATGCCCAAGTTAATAGGGACATTCCGTCCATTCACAAAAAAATGGACCACATCCAAGCTCATATCGGTATCCAAATTACTAAAGTCCATTCATCTCTCAATGAATTCATGAAAAAATTCCAGGGTCCTTCCTCCTCTGATCCACCTCTCTATACTAAAGGTGTTCACTACAACCAACCTCTACACTTTCATTCTAATTCCCTACCTCATGACCCTGTCTCCCCAGAGTTGAGGTCAACAAATTTGATGGATCAAATCCACAATCTTGGGTTACTCAGATGGAACATTATTTCTCCCTGCATGGTATCATTGATGAGTTAAACAAGTTTCGTTATGGAATTATCTATTTGGATATAGAAATATGGAAATGGTGGAAATGTTGTTGAAATGTACACCAAGGGTATGTTTCTTGGTCACAATTTGTTGCAGAGATGTATGAAATGTTTGACACAAAAACCCACCATTTAGGATGTTTGACCAAGTTGAAATAGTCTAGAACAATGGAATATTTTATCGTTTCCTTTGAGCACTTGGATTTCCGAATGGAGTGAATGGCAGATGATTTCTTCATGGAATGATTTTTCAATGGACTTAAGGATGCAATTCACACCCAGGTCATCATGGCTCATCGTTAGACTTGGTTGGAAGCCACTAAGAATGCCAAGGAGGCACAACCGATCATCTTCGACTAGAGAAGAAAACCCACTTTTGTCCCCCACCCTAAACCCAACACTCCTTCCCCTCAAGCCACTCCTTTCAAGGTCCACAAGTTAACACGAGAATAAATGGATGAATGAAAACTCAAGGGTCTTTTCTATAATTGTGACGATATAAATACTTTCTAGGGAACAAGTGTCAAGAACCAAAACTTTCTATGGCCATTTCCAAGGATGTTTCTGATGAAGATGTTGAAGTTGCACCTGAAGAAGTGCTACACCTAACCGATGATATCGTACCACCCTCTGATCCTCCCAAATTTGAACCACTAATTTCACTACACACTTTTAGAGGTTTTTCTCCTCCACAAACCCTTAAATTGATTGGTTACATTAAGCACATGAAAGTCATCATTCTAGTTAACAATGGAAACACTCATAATTCATTCATCATCGCCTTGCTCAAGAAGTCAATTTCTATATCAATGTTGTAATAAATTTTCAAATCATGATTGCCAATAGTGGTTCCATTAAATTTGGAGGAAGTTGTGAAAATGTGTGCTTACAAATTGGTCAGTATAACTTGAAATCTCACATTTTTTCTTTTGACATGGGTGGTTGTGAAATTGTGCTTGCTACATAATGATTACGCACCCTAGGACCCATACTCATATATTTTAAGGAGTTAACCATGCAATTCTAACAAGAAGGTCAACATTATAAAATCCAAGACATTACCACGGGATCTTCAGAGCTCATCAGTTCCCACCACATGGAAAATCTACTCAAAAAGGGTCATTCTGGCATCATCGCCAAATTCCATTCCATTCAAGCAGTTGAGAAACCCTCGATACAACATGACCTTCAAGCTATCCTTTCACACCATCAGATTATTTTACAAACCCCCCACGACCTCCCCCCCTCTCACGGAGACCATGATCATTCCATTCCTTTAATACTAGGCAGTCTTCCTCCCAATGTTCTCCCTTATCATCATTATTTTTCTCAAAAAAATGAAATTGAGAAAATTGTCCATGAATTGTTAGAAGCGAGTGTTATCTGTCCTAGTACCTTCCCCTATTTTTCCTCTGTTGTCATGGTCCTCATGAAGGAAGGCACTTGGTGCATGTGTCCTTATTTTTTTGAAATCAATAAGCTTACCATTAAGGGCAAATTCCCCATTCCCATTACGGATGACCTTCTAGATGAACTTAGTGGAGATCAATACTTTACCAAACTCGACCTTCGTTCTAGATACCACCAGACGTATGAATGATGAAGACATCCCCAAGATGAAATTTCCCACTCATGAGGGCCCCTATGAGTTCTTGGTCATACCCTTTGGTCTTTGTAATTCCCCCTCCACTTTTCAAAGTCTCATGAATTTTGTCTTTCATCCTTTGCATCTCAATTTTTGTTAGTTTTCTTTGACGGTATTCTCATATATAGTAAATGTGGCCAACCCATCTCACCCATGTACATCAAGTTCTCCATCTTCTCTCCCAGAACAAAATTTTCCTGAAACAGTCTAAATGTGCTTTTGGCATATCTTAAGTTGAGTACTTGGGTCATATTGTTGGAAATGATGGTGTAAGGATGCATCCTAATAAAATTGAAGCTATGCATAATTGGCCTCGCTTTAAAACTCTTAAAATTTTGCATGGTTTCCTAGGCTTAATGGGCTATTATGACAAGTTTGTTCAAAATTATGGAAAAATTGCCCCCCCCCCTAACAACTCTCCTTAGAAAGAATGCTTTCAGTTGGACTCCAGCAATAGACCAATGCTTCCAAGCCTTGAAGGAAGCTATGTGCACTACTCCTATACTGGCCCTACCTAATTTCACCAAGAACTTTGTTCTAGAATATGATGCATCAAGGAGAGAAATTGAGGAAATCCTCATGCAATATGGATGCCCTTTGGCTTTCACCAGTAAAGAGTTTTCAAAGATACATTTGGGCCAATCGATCTATGAAAAATAAATGATGGCTATTTTGCATGTAGTGGATCTATGGTGACCTTATCTATTGGGAATGTTGTCACCAGAAAATGGCTCACTACAACTTCGGACAATGGATAAAGAAACAGGTAAACTACACACAACATACTACCAATGTTCATGGAAGGATTACATTCAGTTTGGAAAGAAAATAAAAAAACTATACAAAAGTGGTTCTGGAGGTATGTCCATAGGATGCTTCATTACTTGACAGCTTTTCTCATGCAAGTCCCGTTGAGCTGAGTTTGTCAATATTGTCTATTGTAGAAGTTCATCAAACATGGTCATAAGCATTTGTACTTTAGATGTGTCTAGTGGGAAGCTCGAAGTTGAGGTGAATAAAGAGCATAAACTGTGAGATTGCAGAGTGGGTTTAAGTGCTCATGAAGACCAATGAGACAATGATAATTATAATTTTTTATTGTAAGTTTTTGAATGTAAGCATTAAAGGGGGGTGTTAGAGATAATGCTTACATTATTGTTGTGTACTAAGTTTGGGATTGGTTTGAGATTGTTGGAGGCTCTTGAGAGATTCTCTCAACCTCTCTCTCTAAGATTAGAATAT
>JZKD02S1420647.1:124027-137998 GCA_000966675.3 Picea glauca | reverse complement strand
GTTAAACATTAATATCTTCTTAGCATTTGAGAAATGATAACTATGATATAATATTAAATTTTTCTAAACTTGAAAGGTTTCTAATAAGTTTTGTTGAAAAAGATATATGGTCAAGTATCACAGATAAATTCTAAAGAGGGTTTCTATTAAATTTTGTTGAAAAAGATATCTGGTCACAATAAATTATAAAGAGCCTAGGGAAGGCCATGAGGTATCTATTAATTTCAAATGAGAAAGTCAATCATTTCAAATGAAAAAATGAGAAAGTCCATCATTGGTGGAGAATTTTAACCATGAACCAAACAAAGACTCTCATTTAGATGGATAGCCTCTAGGATTATATAAAGGTCATCAATTTATCTTTCTTTTGTATTGGACATATTCCAATATCAATTCACTTTATATTTTTACAAACAATTGAGGTACTAATACAAGATAAAGATTCAAAGTTTCAAACAATAAAGGAGGTCCATATTCATTTGAATTAAATTCCTAGTAAATTTTATCCTCTTAAGGATCAATATTGAGGAATGTATCAATACAAATCAATGTTATTAAATTCTTCAAAAGAAGTGGAAAGTTAAATCAAATCCTTTTTTATAACTAATCCACTACTAATTTTAGTCTAAGTTGCCCAAATTCTACACAACACAACAAAACCAATAATCTTAAGTATATCTTATAGAGAAACAATGATTTCATTAATGACAAGGCCTACCCTTAATATATCTAAATGCTAAGTAGATGTGATTATGAATTGGAATAAACATTACAAAGACTCATCTCTAAAGGAGTCCACAATCTACATAATCGATAGCACTACTCCTTGCAATTGGTATCAATAAAGCATAACACCCCTTGATCTATGGAAATGACATATTTCCCATAGGATTAGAGGCATGGGGGATTCATTCATTGAACCTATCACATAGCATGCATGTTTGTGAGATACTAAAGAATTCTCTTAATTTGACTAGATATTAAATAGTATCTTCCAAAATCCTTTTGTTAAACCACACTCTCAATACACATTTCCAATAAAAAATACCTTAAATATTTCTCTACATAGCATGGGTATCTATGAAATGGTATCACCATGATATATACGTATTGTATCTATTAATTTCAACCAAACAAAGATTCCCAGTGTATCTATTTATAAATATTGTATCATTGGTGGGGAATTTTAACCATTAACCAAACAAAGACTCTCATCTGGAAGGATAGCCTTTAGGATTATATAAAGGTCATCAATTTATCTATTGTATTGGACATATTCTGATGTCAATTCACCTTATATTTTTACAAACAAGTTGAGGTAATAATACAATATAAAGACTCAGAGTTTCAATTCCTAGTAAGTTTTAGCCTCTTAAGAACAAATATTGAGGAATGTATCAAAACATATCAATTTTATTTCATTCTATAAAAGAAGTGGAAAGTTAAATCAAATCCTCTTTTATAACCAATCGGCTACCAATTAAGAGTGTTGAAATGGTGACAACAAATCCCCACAGGATGTGGTGGATGTAGATCCTATTATCTAGCTTTTCAGTTGAGATAAGGCAACCTAAGTTAGAATGTATAGTTAATGAATTAGTTTCATTGTAACCGTGGGACAAGTTGTTTAAATATGTGTACCTGAGAGACAAATATTGAGTTAGGGCTTCAAGCCCTCTCCAGGTTGTTGGTTGTAATCTTTGATTTATTGAACAATAAGAATGTTGTTACCATTGTCTCGTGGATGTTTCCCTCATAAGGTAAAGAAGCTTTTACCACGTAAACTATGGTCTATTATGTGATTGAATCTATATATGTTTTTTCTTTGGTTTTCTATTGCAAAATTAATATGTGGCTTTAAAGATTATAACAAGTGGTATCAAAACTGGTGGGAAGAGAGGACGTAGAGAGTGTCAAAATTCGAAGGAACAACAACATTAGCACGAGGTGCATCGATCTCCAAATTTCTGTAGGTCTCTCCTATCGAAGGTCTCAACAGCCACTGGTGCTGCGACTCCATGGATATTTTTTCCACATTTTCGTAGGCCAACCATAACGGGAGGTGCGACGACTCCACAGATATTTTTTCCACATTTCTGCAGGCTAGACATATGGGTAGGTGCGGCGGCCCTTTCAAGGAGGCACGCCACTCACATCGGGAGGTGCGACGGCTTTATAAAATTTTTATGAGGGCAACATATATTTTTTTTTGGAGTGAATTTTTTTTTGAAAGGTTTGGAATATTAAAAAATATGAAGTTTTAATAAAAAGTGGAGGAATTACAATATTTGGATTATAATATTGTATGCATAAAGTCACGTCGAGGCTTCTTTAAAAGGTATTGGAGGAATTAAAGATTTCTATGGTAAATTCACATTGAACTTTTAAAAGGTTCAATGACTTTGATGTGAAGTGAATGGTTAATTTTTATTTTTTTTAAAACTGGGGGAATTAAAGGTGGAGGATTTACTTTGGAATTAAAGTAAAGGTGAATTTTAATTTATTTTTAATAAAAGGTAAGTAAAAGTTGGAATTTTGATTTAGGTGGTAGAATTGACAGCAGGATGGTAAATGTAAATGTAAATGACAACTATTTTTCTTATGGAGTTGTATTATTGGTTACATGTAATTGGGCATATTGTTGTAAGACCTAGTTAGGCATGCGTGCCCTTGGTTAAGTCGCATATGAAAAATCTTGACATAGATTTAGGTAGACTAAAGAAGGGTGGGGGGCATGGGTTATGAATTAAAACCTTGTACATAGATCTATAGTTGTGGTTTTCGAGTCCATGATTATTGGTTTCCCATGGTATGGTGTCCATAGAATTGCATGTCATGGAGCATGTTTAAGGGCTTGAGAAAACTCCATTGAAAGGTGCTTGGAGGAGGTGAGCGGTAAAGGCTCACTCGGTAGTAATGGTCAGTTGTGGTCAAGGTTTCGAATACTTTGTTCGAGGTGGAGTACTAAAGGTGCCCTGGTCAAAAAGATGGGTCAATATAAAGGCTAATGTGTTTATGTATTGACAGGTTAAATCAATGGTTTGAGAACACATGATGGAGGCAAGTTCATATTCCTTGGAATTTTGGAAATTATTGCAGGACAATTGGGGTCGAATGGCATCTTTAGTAATGGCAAGTTGCAGCATGAGTTGTGGTCAGAAGCAGTTAATTCCTATCTGGACAATCGATCACCATTAGTTGCAAAAGGTTGGAAGATTTTGGAAGAGGTATATTGAACAGTTCTTCTCTTGTGAATACTCAGTTTTTTTAAATTGTTTGATTGTCATGTTCATGCTCTCATTGGCATTCTAAGTAGGATCCAAATCAAACAAGTAGATCTTTATTGGTTATAATTACAATGTCAAGGGATATAGATCGTCATTAACAGAGATAGTGTTTGATGGATTTCTTCTCAAATCAGACATAGTAAAAGATGAAAGGAATAAAGCATGAATGATAGTAGAAAGGTATTTGGAAGGCATTGATTTCCGTGAAATATTCTCGTGAGTTGTTAAGCTTTTCTCTATTCATGTAGTGTTGGCACTAGTTGTTGTATCTAGATGCTAATACAAGTTTTTTATGGAGATTTGTATTAGGAGATATGTATATTGAGCAACTAGAAGGGTTTGTTCAGGATCGCAACAGAAAATTTGTTTGCAAGCTCAAGTAGTCATTGTATGGTCTGAAATGCACATCAGGCATTGGTACAAGATGGGGGATTCCTTCATGGTGAGCCAAGTTTTACAAGAAATGAAATTAACCATTGTGTTTATGGTACATTCATTATCTTAGTGTTTAGATTGCTAACGATATGATTTTTGAAGTAAAAGAATGGTTAAGATCAATAGGTTGGCTCTGTTGGCAAGGATGCTCGTGGTGAAGGATCAAGGAGCAACAAAAAATAATCTTGGGCATGGAAATACATAGAGGCAGGAAAGATGGTAAGATTTGATTATCACAGTTGCAGTATAAGGAAAAAAATACTCAGGAAATTCAGCGTGAATAAAGTGAAACTGGAAAATATCCCTTTCGCTTTCCATTTGTTTTTCTTCAGGTGTATATCCTTGTAATATGGAAGAAAAGGTCATGTCTCATGTATTGTATGCTAGTTGGAAGTATAAAGTATGCGATGGAAAGGTTTGATATGTTCAAGTATTAGACATTTCACATGCAGTTGGTGTTGTCARTGGTCACATGACAAATCTAGGTAAAGTAGTGAAATTGGGTGCTTCGGTATCTTAGAGGCACATGTATCACCTACAGTGGTTTCAATGTTTTTTGTCTGAGATAATTCATATTTTGYAGGAGGATTTGGACAATAAAATATCTACTTCAGGTTTTGTCTTTTATGAGTATAAAGGGACCATTGGGTTAGTTTGGACAAAGTGCAGGTTTTGTTTTCTGTGGTAGTCAAAGCCTTGTGCATTTGACACATAGTTCATCTTACCTAAATTGGACATGGTATTACTTTGTAAGACATGTTACTAGTGGAGATGGAGTAGTCCATATTCGAGTAAGTTGCAAAGACATGTTTTTTGAACCAATATTGAAGATAAGTTGTGGTCGTGATTTGCTTCTCTTGAAGGTGATGATCAAATCGGACAAGGCATCAGGAAAATTGTTGTCAAGGTGGAGATTGTTGAAATGGTGACAACAAATCCCCAAAGGATGTGGATCTAGATCCTATTATTCATCCTTTTGGTTGAGATAAGGCAACCTAATTTAGAATGTATAATTAATGAATTAGTTTCATTGTAACTGTGGGAGAATTTGTTTAAATATGTGTGCCTGAGAGACAAATATTGAGCTAGGGATTCAAGCCCTCTCCAGGCTACTGGTTGTAATCTATGGTTTATTGAACAATAATAATGTCATTGTCATTGTCCCGAGGATGTTTCCCTCATGAGGTGAAGGAGGGTTTTACCACATAAACTATTGTCTCATGTGTGATTGAATCTGTGTATGGTTTTTCTTTGGTTTTCTATTGCAAAATTAATATGTGGATTTAAGTATTATAACAAAGAGTTCACGCAACTTTCCTAGTCCACTTTCTTAGTCCAAGTTGGCCAAATTCTACACATCACAAGGGAACCAACAATCTCGAGTATATCTTGTAGAGAAACAATGATGTCATTGATGAGAAGGCCCACCCTTAATATATCTAAATGCTAAGTAGGTGTGATTATGAATTGGAATAAACATTGCAAAGGATCATATCCAAAAGAGTCCATAATCTACTTAATATATAACACTGCTCCTTGCAATTGATACCAATAAAGCATAACACCCCTTGATCTTTGGAAATGAGATATTTCCCAGAGGATTAGAGGCATGAGGGATTCACTCATTGAACCTATCACATAGAATGCATGTTTGTGGGATACTAAATAATTCTCTTAATTCGACTAGATATTAAAGAATACCTCCCAAATTTATTTTTTTAAACCACCCTTCCAATGCACATTTCCAATTAAAAATACCTCATATTTCTCTACATAGCATGGGTATCTATTTTTTCATAAAATTTTAAATACCCCTTTTTACTTCTACCCATAGTATGCTGAGATGACACAACACTTATAAGTCATAGATGAGGATTATGCAAACTGATGGACTACCTTTTAGTCATCAGTATATGAATGCCTACACGAAACTTAGTAGGAATGTGAAAATAATTTCTAGAAGATACATGCACAAATTCTTATGACCCATCTAGTATTTCTACCAAATGGGGATTAATTATAGAGTCCTTCCACCATGTAGATTTTTCTTGTCTTGGTCAAATCCTTGACTTTGTCTAGGACCATATTGATGGGGGAATACACATATCAAGTCAATATGGGAGAGTCGGAGGATATATCAAGCCCTATAATGCCCAACCAACTACATCAACTATTGCATATGCATTGAGATATTATATTGTTGCAGAGATGGTTATGGTCATTGATAAATGAACAAGAATAAGAGAATTTGATCGCATAGAACATGTAATTGTGGATATTGAAAACAAGGCCCCTCCCTTAAATTGATACCTCATTCATATGTTTGATACGTACTTCTACCCTTCCAAAACCATCATATCTATATGTTTTTGATATATTAAATATAGCCCTTCACCCCTATATATTACAAAATGTTTTTCTTTCAATTTTTAAAATTTGAAACCCTCCAATATGAATTCACATATAGTAAATTGTGTCATTGATAAACTCCTTCTGATTAGAGAGAGGGTTCTAACATTTCCAAACATAAACAAAATGAACCACCTGAACAATTTTTCCAAATCAATGAAATGGAAAGTAGAATGTAACTAGAAGGAAACATAGTAAATATCAAGAAAAATGTATAGTTATGCTAAGAATCATCAACTGTTTTGTAAATTGAAGATATTTGGCCCACCAACTTTGGATTTTCCTGTAGAACTTTTCAAGACACCATTATCACACATTTTATAGAATCAAGATAACTTCTTTTAGAGTCTTTTTAATGTTGTTAGGTGGTCATTAGTGATAAAAAAAACATTTTTTGGTTGGTCATTGTTCAGGATAAACGTGCTTAGTTAGTTGATCCTTTCATTCAATTCATTTCTAATTAATTTAAAATTTTGAAGTTTATATAATTTTATATTGAAATTTATAATATAGTTTTTTCCCTGAGTAATAACTTGGAGTTTTGCCATGTTGAAAACTAGGTGGGTTTTATCTCTATATTAATACAATGAAACAAAGGTAAGTTGCATAGTAGTTAGTCATTTCCTTCATTAAAGTTAAGTAGTTAAATTTAGTCATTTGAACTCTTTAGCTTTTCCTAGTTTGAACTCTTTAGATTATACTTGTTTCAATTATTTGGAAAGAGGTAGGAGATAGTGAATTGATTAAGTTTGCACATTTTTTCAGTAATTAGACATCAATCATGTCTCAAAAAGGATAATTTCCCTATGAATGCACTGCATAATGTAATTAAACCTTCCATAATTATTAGTAATGGATGTAAAAGGAAGGACTACATATCATGATTTATTAAATTACTATAAGTAACTTTTTCAATTCTTCAAATAATTAAAATATCCTACGAGCTAATGTTGATAAGGAAAGGGTATGATCAAAGAGTGACCAAGATTGACAACAACATAATTCTAGTAAAATTAACAAAGAAGTCCTATAGATAAGGAAAAAACATGGGAGCTCCAACGAAGAAGATGGCTAAGATAGAGATAAGCTCACATAGGCTAGGGTGTGAGACAAGAATGTGTAAAGTGCAGCATACCTTGATTTAAAATCCCATTATCAAAATAAAAATAAAAATAAAGAAAAATAAAGAAAATTTAATATTTTTTGTTTCATATCATACATGGTATTCACACTTAAAAATATTTCCTACAACATGCCTTGTATCACACTTGTTTATTTTCCATGCTATGTGCAACTCATAATTTTAGTGTATCATTGAAGATATTGCTTTTTGTGTGAATATTTTTATCACACTTCTTAAAAGTTTGAATGGTCCAGTGTGTCGTGAAATATTTAACTTCCAATGCACTATATTGCAACTATTAAAACTTTAAATAATCATAGAAAAACTTATTCTTTTATTGTGATCTAGGTGGACACTAGTGGCCACCCACCTGTTCCAATAATACAGAATGGTTCCACTTCTTGGCTATTTTTCTATGGTTTTTTGGGTCCCAAACTTTGAATGTCTTTTTGAGGCCCTAAATGACATTTTTTTGGCACAATAGTGCATAACATGTAGATAAAGGTAGATTCTAGGTCGAACGCAATGTGTACTTCTCGGCTAGACCTTTCCGATGAGGTATCGAGTGCCCCAAATGGATATCATATGAAAAATTTACGCCCTTGGGAAGTTGACGTATCAACAAACCACATCGGGGCCTAGAAACCTTTTGGCATTTCAACTTCTAGGGTTAGGGTTTTCGATGTTTAGAGTTTTCTCATTGATTATTTATGTTAAAAGGCCTTTTTCAGCCTCTTTGTAGTCAACTTCTCATGAATGAGTGTGGTCGAAATATCTCTCTCTTAAGGGATAAGCTACCACCATTCTAGATAGCTTGTGTGCTTTTCATTTTATAGTCTTTTGTATTCTAGAAAGTCATTAATAGAATCTGAGTTTAACTATATCATTGTGTTTCTCACAATATCTTTGTGTGTTTCCTTGTTATATATTTGGCTTCATGTCATTCTCAATATAATCTGGATTAGTGGTATCAAAGAAATATACTCTTTGTTGTTTCTTTGTGCATGTCCCCGATGAGGTCAGACTATCAAGAGTTGGGTCTCGAATTGGTTGAGCTTAGGGAAGAGCACTCCCATCGTCCCAAGAAGCCTCCCATGGTAGAATAAAAGAGAGACGATAGAGCAGGAGATCCTATCAAACTATTGCTTGAGGAATCCCTCATGTGATAGAGGAATGAGATGATGGATAATTTCTCCCATTTACTTCATCATTTTCCAATAGTAATAGAGGCACCTTCAACCAACCGTCACTTCGGAGGTGTAAGGCCCTTTAAGGTACAAGTTAGTTTTGATATTCCTTTATTTGAAAGCTAGTTGGACTTTGATGCTTTCAAAAAATGGTTAAGTCTACTAGAGGGTTATTTCCTTTTGGGAATCTCATCCAACCACACCTAGAAGGATCAGTTCTAATTCTTCCATGTCCAGAGATATTATGCATAGATAATACCCCTACATCACCAGAATTTGACTTTCTATGGGAATTAAGAAATGTGTGTGTTAATACTCCTTTATTTAAAGACATTAAGGATGTCTTGATTTATGCCAAGGTTGTCAGATAAATTTTCCTAAGAAAATAAAGGAGAAAGAAGAAACACCCTAATATTATCCATGTGATTGGGAAATTGGTTGATCTAATGTTAGGAAAAAAAATCATGGTTGAAGATCATGGAAGTCTAGTTGTTAGAGTTAATATCAATAACACTTCCATCCCTAACACCCTAATTGAATTAGAATAAATTATCAATGTGATTACCAACGAAACAATTAAAAAACCTAAAATACCTAGTCTACATTCAATTCCTATGTTGGAATACTAAGAGGTGGGGTGAATCAATATGAACACTTTTACCAATTTTAACCACACTATATAAACTTCAAGTTAATCAACAATATATCATCAATATATCATCAATAGAACACCATTGTATGATGAACATATAAATATAAGAAACATCACATCAAGTACACAGAACACCATAATTTACATGGAAACCCAAATGGGAGAAAACCACACAATGCTTTCTTACATATCAAAGAAACCTAACTTTGATATTCCTTTATTTGAAGGCGAGATGGACTTAGATGCTTTGGAAAAATGGTTAAGTCTACTAGAGGGTTATTTCCTTTTGGGAATCTCATCCAACCACATTTGGAAGGATCAATTCCAATTCTTCCATATCCAAAGAGATTATGCATAGATAATACCCCCACGTCAGCAGAATTTGAATTTCTATGGGAATTAAGAAATGTGTGCTAATACTCCTTTATTTCAAGATAGTAAGGATGTCTCAATTTATGCCAAGGCTATGAGATAAAGTTTCCTAAGAAAATTAAGGAGAAAGAGGAAGCACCCTAATACTATCCATGTGATTGAAAAATGGTTGATCTAATGTTAGGAAAAATAATCATGGTTGCAGATCATGGAAGTCCAGTTGTTAGAGTTAATATCCATAACACTTCCATCCCTAACACCCTTGTTATAGCAATATTTTCCTTAGCCCATGCAACTTGCTCATAAGGCCTTTTTCATTTCCCTATGCAGACTTGAAGTCCCCTTTTTGTAATTCCCAGAGATAAAAAATGTATATTTCCACAGATACACACCCTAACAACTATAAAACATGCATATACACATGTTGCACCATTACAACATGCGTACATCATTTTTTGTGACCAAAATTAAAAAATGGTGTTGGGTTTCCATGTCACGTCATGAGATCCATGATACTTGACCTTCCATATACTGGAAACGTTTTGACTCGGCCCTTCAGTTCCATTTCAAGGACATAAATGGGCCATATCCAAGTTGTGGAAAGGGGAGAAAGAATTCAACTTTGAGAGAAAAATTACTTTGGATAAATTATTCACCTCATATTAAGTATGCATCCCTTTGTCCTTTTAATTATGAACACATTGTTCAACTCCCAAGCTCTTCCCTATTTGATGGAGAACCTCATTATCTCCCTTATCTGAGCTTGCCTTTGGTGGAGGATTGATGTGGTGGAGGCCCAAATGGAAGGGACTTAGTTTCTAGGTTCTGAGATGTGCCGACACATAAGTTTGTCATTCATACACTTCTGTGGTTCATATTTTAATAGAAATACTCTTTTCTCGTCCAATTAATGTCTTGCAAACATTTGAATTGTTATTCCATGGGCATATTTGTTATGAATATTGATGGATTATGCTATTATATGTGATAACATTATATATTATCACCATATGCTTGTGTATATTGGTTGTTGAGGACAACTTGTAGGCATATAGCTTTGGGTCAAGTGCTCAATGATGGAATTCATCTAACATCCAAATTAGGTAGGATCTGTATCCTGTCTTGTTAGCATGTTTGTTTATATAGCATACCTGATATTAGAGTGAATTTCTGCAGTCATTTCTGTCTGTTGTGGTTTACCCCATGTCATAGAGTGATTTTCCTCATAACAGAATTGATGACCATACTTGGGATTGAATCTTCTTTTTGGGGTTTGGAGTGTTTTTGTCCTTTGACTTCTCTCGGTTAGATTGATTTTTCTTGTTGTTTGACTGCTTGACAACCTATTTTCATTTTGAGTATGAGTTTCTTGGCCTTATCTTTAACCTGACAGTGTTTCAATACATATATGTGGGTTTTCCCTTGGCATACATGTACATACGTGAGCTGTCATTCTATAGGGCATGTACATATGTGGTTTTTCCTTAAACAGTTGCGTACATTATCCTTGTTTGCTTGATTGTTGAGTTTGGTGTTTGATGGGTAAGTTTGTATGGTTTCTGAGTCTTCTTAGGTCTCTGTCATGACTGTTAAGTGCCTGGAGAGTGATATGATACCTTTATTTCGTTGAATTTTTGGGCGATTGTTTCTTTCTCAACATCTTTTTTATTGGTTGACCTTGCATCTTGGGCTGGGTGTTTTCTTCTTGATATCCTTCTTGGTTTGACTCTTTTTTCTTACAATAGGGTTTATATATCAAGATATTGTTCAATCCTTGCATTTTCATTTCTTTATATTTAAAATACAAAAATATACATTTTTCACATTGGCATTTGATCTTTTGGGTTCTTATCTTGATACATGTATGGAAAGATTGCATCTTATTTGAAATTGTAGAGTTGAATTGAAAATTGCATTTTGAAAATCTTATCATTTGTTGAGAATTGAAGTTAGGACTTTGCATTATACTCATATTCATTTATTTTACTTATTGAGTCATAACATCATTAGTTTCATGACCACATCTTTTGAGTAAACAAAGCCATTAAAAGTAGCACTGATAAATTTAAAATTGATTAGAAATGATTTTATTTTTCAGGGTGCACAAACTAGCTTAAGATTTAGAGTCTTGGAATAGGATTTTGTAAGTAAACTTCTCCAAGGATATTAAACTCAACATATGTGTATGACTAAGGGAGTGGTGAAATCCATTGTATAATTGGTGATGTTAGGAGGCTCCGCTCACATCGGAGGTAAACACGAGGTCATGCAAAGTCGGTTGAGGAGATATCCCTCCAATACCTTCTTAGTGTCAGAGATATTTTTGGGGATCTATTTGTATATGGGGGTATTTCTAGTACCTTTTCCTCTGTGAGAGGTGATGATTTTGAGATTTCAGGCTTTGTTACCCTGCCCATATGGTGGACCTGACTTACGACTATTCTCATACGCATTGGTTATATCATGGTGGCTTTATTTTCCTGACATAGGTACCGACATAGGGTACTTTCAAGAGTTATTATGCAAGTGCCCTGAGTCATATAAGGGTAAGAGAGCACACAACCTTTATCAAGGATTACCTCTCTGGGGGAATTTAACCAACTTTTTGTTAAGCCCAAGAGGGACCTTATAACTAATTTTGATACCCCCAATGTTTTGAAGGGAGTCTCAAGCCCCTTTTGGGAGAGACATACCTACTTTAGGGAGGGAGGTCCCTTTCAACCACTTTATCTTGTTTGTGTGCGTATCAAACTTTTGTTTATTTTAGTGTGTTCTTTGATTATTAGTTGGACTTAAGATTTTTTATTGCATCACAGGTTTTAATTATCATGGATAGTGGAGTCCTCTTGACTCCCTCAGTTAGCACTACCCAACCCATGGTATTTTCTCAGTTTATGGCGACAAATCCATTTGTGTTTCCTAGTGGTATGAAGAATCATGATACTTACTTGATACCTTGGGCCTCTAATGATATTTCTCTTGATATGCTAGACATGTCTTCACACTTGTCATCCTCTACCTTGTCTTCTTATTTGAATCCTAGTTTTTGGTCTGGGGGCATGATGCCTCCTTATTCTACATTTTCTTTTGATGAGAGTCATATCCCTAAACCCACTCTCATGGTGGGAGGTTGGAATCTTACTTCCCGTAGATCCAATCCTAAGTTCATTTTTCTAGGAGAAATTCTCAAATGGGTGGACATTCTAATTATTACACTCTATCCATTTATCCTTCTTCCGCTATGTCAGATCCTACAAACGTTTTTGTTGGACACACCTACCACACTTAGAGGTGGGGGGGGGGGGTGAATGATTGTGGGGATATTTTTCCCAAAACTTCCCTCTTACACAAAACTTCTTAGTTAACATTCAATCATTTACTCATTACCCATCGTTTTCATTTATAACCAGTTAGATGTGAACATATATCAATAACATATATCAACAATATATCATCAACAAGTCATCACCACAAGGAAAGCAAAGAATACAAAATGTATGTACAATTTTTCTTTTTATTATGGACAACAATCTGGGAGTTTTTCAATGAGAACTGAATAGAGTACAACTCTACAAGAGCACCAGCTCCATATGCAAGACTCAACTTACATTCTCAGCATCAACTAAGATGAGGCAACAATCCTTAACAGATATCAATCTGTCAATAGGTATGTGACATGTCAGTAGTGCAGGCCACGTGTGTACGTGCCCTGGCTCACTACAACCAGCGTATGTACGCGACCAATGTATACAACAACTTGCGTATACCTCCTGAGATATTAGGGTTTATCCTTCAAGATTAACTCAAATCCTCTGCAACCAATATATCATTATCTTTTATCTTTGATTGTCCAATCTGACCACCAGTCAGTCATGACACATCCAAGATTTCCAATAGTCTACTCATGATCCATAACCAATCAATATGGATGCTATCTCAATCATGTATAAACAACTAGTATACCATAGTAATCATGTCACCATTGAATCACAAGAGTACTATTCACTCCATCAACCAAATCAACCAAACTGAAATACATCATAGAATCTATATCAAAAATTCCCTAAGCATTCACAACACATCAAACAACAGTATCCATCAAGAATATAATGTAACCATACCAGTGTCTCAGTGGTAGATCTGAGCCCATAGAATGCATATCTGGAATCTGCCTCTGTTGGTTGTGGAGCATGATTATCTTCCTCATTCAGAGGTCCTTGCTTTCAGCCGTGTTGATACCCCATGAAGTATTTACACCCCAGAAGTATGTACACTCTTCCATGAGGGGGAGTGCATAGGGGAGGTACCCCCTCTGCGGGGTTCGTGGAGGCTATCCCCCCGGCTGGGGGGTCTGGGGGCAAGTGGGGGTTCGGGGGCAAAGCCCTCGAAGAAAAAATTGCCTTGTAAAAGTATATTGTAATTTCATTGTAAATATGGACCGTTCATTATAAGGTCACAGATCTAATGATAGAGATTATGTTAGGGTTTTTTTCCCTAGAAGGAAAC
>JZKD02S1420647.1:69282-83473 GCA_000966675.3 Picea glauca | reverse complement strand
TTCCTTCATTTTTAGTTGTTTGAATTGACCTATGTAAGTTTGAAGCTTTGTTGCTTTGACTTTTGAATCTCCTTCATAAATATTTTGAAGCTTGTCCCAAATCTCTTTAGCATATTTACAATGTGCAAATTTGGTGAATACCATATCACTGAGACCATTCAAAAGTGCATTTTTGTCTTTGGAATTATTCTCATTGAGTTTCACTGCTTTGTCATTTGTTGTTGGAACTATGTTGACGGGTGAAAATGACCATCCATCAATTGGAAGAATGAGTCTGGTTCGGGGTTGTCTAAATAACCCAAGCTGTTTGGTATGACTCGCTTTGACGGGTTTAATGGCTCCATTGGCCAATCTAAAAGTCCTAAAAGAAGCAAAAAAGAAAAAAAATTAACTATTTAAATAACTAATTAATGTACATATGCATCTATATAACTATTTTAAATAATATTTACAAGACTGATCTATCTATCTTATTTATGTGCATGATATAGAAATTGCGAGTTTTAATCTAAGCTCACGAAAATCTATGTGAATATGGTTACTTTAACAAAAGAAGATAAAGAAAGCACATACACTATTATTTGTTTTTTCTTTATTTATCTAAGATTAAATAGAAAAAATATACTATGAAACAAATGTATGTGGACGGTCAAAACCAGACCATATATTAGAGTTTCGAAGATAAAAAAATGACAAAAAGAAAAGAACTAACCTATTAATGAATTAATTGGCATGTATCAAACATCTGTATAATAGAGAATATCCAGCCACCTTGTCGAAGAGGTAAACCTGCAACAAACCTTAAGATTGTTCCGAATAAATGCAAAACAATATTCTAGAAACTGAGTTTTAATAATAGAACGTTAAATACAAATAGTCGCGGTGATATTATGATTTACAAGCAATTACAGTGAAATAAATCTTATTGTAAGAACTTTGCATTTAAACGTTCAACAGAAAATTAAAGATAAATCTCATAATTTGAGCTGAATAGATGATCACCCTATATAATATCTGAAGCATCACTTATGGACAACATTTATTAATAAATTATCCCAACTCATAATAAAGCATGAAGACAAAAGCTATCAATACCTATTATCATATCGAGATAAACAAAACTTGAACTAAGACACCATACACAAGAAGCTAAAGCTGTGATATGTATCTGTGTTTCATTCAAGTTTGTGCATTAATTGTCCATACTACAGCCCCAGGCCCAGATGTCTTGGTTACAAAAAATACGAGTTTATATAGGGTTCATAAAAGATAACTATCTTATCTTATGAGATAATATTAATTCTCCACAATCATCTACTGATTACAAAAATAGAGGGGAATATAACCATCCCAGATCACACTAAATCTCTAAAAACGAAAAAGAGTTTGTTCCTGTTTACACAAAAATGAGCCATGGATATGGCTAATCATCTCAAGAAAAAAGATCCAGATCATTTAGTCACCATAAAATCCCAAATATCCTGAAAGAAAAAGATGAAATAAAAAAAATCAGATATACATTTAACCAATATTTTCCAAATTTCAAATAAGAATAGACTGGCTACAGAATCTACTGATTATGTAGCTAGTCTTATTTTAGCAACAAAATCTAATTTATTCTATGAACAATAATGTAACACTATTTTAATAAAAAAACAAATCTTTACCTTTAATTGGAAAATCAAATCAATTCACATGATCTCAGAATTGATCATTGCTGTGACACTTTCTACATTTTTTACTATGATGTTCCCTGTTGTTTTCGGGTGTTTTCCTTGTCTCTGAAAAATGGACTTGAGCCTATGATTTTAATATGTTAGGGGGTCGACCATATCGGTAAGGGTTTTGATCTGTGATTTCAAAATAGGTATGTTTGTGTAAGACTTGTCAATCCAGAATAGACAAGTTTCACATTGTGAACCTATGACGACCGTTTGAGAATACCCACGGTTGTGTGTCAGACTATGTTCACTGTTACCTTTAGGTTTTTTATCAAACTTGATACCCAAAAATCCTTGACTGTGTTTCAAGCAGGGTGGAAAATTATCCACGAAATTGTAAACCTGATCGAGATCTGCTTCGAAGGAAGGAGGGTCTTCTTCAGCCAAGAATCGTTCGATCTCGGAGTCTAAGCTTTCATGGATCTCGATCATTTTGATCAAGATCACATGAGTGTTTGATTTATTTTGTAGTTTCCTTGAAATCAACCTACCTTCCCTTTTATTTTTAAAACTTAAATTGATATCACCTTTAGATGGCTTGCGCACAGGTCTGTTTTCTTTCTTAACAGAGGTGTTAGGTCGTGAGCGTTGTTCATGTCTCTGCTCAACAAATTTTGGTTCAAGTATAAGCTTACTGAGGGTGGCCATAACAGAGGCCTGTGTAGATGAAGGGACTATGGTTTCCTCTATCACGGTTTTGTCAACCTCTACAGTATCAGAGTAAACGAAGCCATTTCGTGCTAGGAAGGCATTCCAGTCATCATTTTGTAATTTTAATTGATGTATCAACAATATATTTATCAAGCCATGGTGGAATAGGATTGAATCCAATTGTTGTCTTTTATACCTCTTTTCCATTTTATACAACCTTCTCCACAGGTAACAGGGCATATTTAATTGAAACCCAATAAAATTCATAAGCAAACATATATGATATAGAAAAACAAAACCAAAATGGCCTTCGTACATCCCAAATTGCTTCAAGACTGCTAGCAAGCCATGCGACCGGGTTTTCAACATGGACACGGGCATACCTCTGTGACAACAATTGATTTTTTTAGACATGAAGAAAAGGCCCCATGGAACCTCCTCAACCTTGGCATTTTTGAACCACTTATGTCCATTCAAAGGAAGACCTGTTTCTTGACCTAACAACTCCTCTGTGACTTCGACCTGAACATCTCCCACTTTGTCTTGACATCTGTCAAATGAAAGGGAAAATTCCTGAGCGGTTCGCAAGTTGAATCCCTGGAATTTCTCAATAAAAACAAGCTAGCCTTGACCCAAGAGATCCTCCCTTGCATCATCACACAGGAGAAGGGTCTGAGTTCCATTGGGTTCAATCCTAATGACCAGATCCATGGGCATACAAAAGGAAGAAAATACAACACAGTGAGTGCGGAGGGTTTCTAGGAGAAGACCAGAATGATATTTCAGAACCAAAACTCAAATATACCCTAGCGCGTATGAATATAGGTTCTTCAATACCAAACGAAATATGTTATGTGAAATGAATGCCAGGAGTACATGTGAAAACAAATATTTAGCTCGAGGTGATGGGCTCATTGTTGTCAGACTGCCACCTCCCATAGGGTACAGGCCACGACCAAGTTCATTAATTTTTATGATTGCGCAACACGGTGGGTTTGGTTTCTAAAGTTTAGGAGAGGAAAATTTTATAAACCAAAATGTAGTGACAAGGATACGCATGACCAAAAGCCACAAAAAAAATATCAAATTTTAAATTAAAGGGACCCTTGGTGTATCACATAACAATCCATATGCACACTTCACATTTGAGGAGACAATAAAGAAGATGAGCTTGATAGMAAGAAACAAAATCTTTATTAACAAAAACTGTGGAGCCATCTACCTTTCATAAACTTTAAATAAAGTGGYAATCCAATCATAGGTTTTGATGCTTCRTTTTCATGCTTTCAGTCATGAATGAATCATAAAAACGAAAACACTAGGAACAACCGAAAGATCACAATCATAGTTTCAAAACTTGCTTATGAATAACAATAGTCGTATGACCCCARGTAGGCAKCTACATAAATYATTATTTGATTCTTTTTTAAAAAKTTGAAAATATGTAGGGCTGCCAACAATGTCGACTCGCTAGGAGAAGCAGTTATCTCTATATCACTGATGACTTCAGGTTAGAAATATTTGATTGATTTCAAATCAAAAGAACAACTAAAATACATTTGAGCATCTTTGACAATCATTACGTGGTCCAGCTTAAGATATCTTTCATTAAAAAAAGAAATCTAGTGACAGACTTAACAAATGAAAGCCACAATGTTTAAATTATTGGCTCCAATGCTATTGACAGGGCGACTTTTTCCAGTAGGCGTCCATAGCCTCGGCAGGGATGTCAATTAACCCACTCTGACGCCTCTATTCTATCCAAGAAAATTCAAATCATAATTAAGGATGCTTATGATTAAAAATACTTTATTTTTACTTGAGAATTTTCTCTAACCTGACATCGCTTCGTTGCCAGTGGGCCTATTCAGTACCCTGACGAAGTTGTCTTGGCACCATGCATGCATTTACCCGTTTCCAGCAGACCTGTTCATTATCCCGATGAGTTTGCAAACACTTCCCATAACTCTTGGGAAAATTATTGATATAATTTATAGATATCCAGAAGAGCGGGGTGGTGCTAAAAATTTCAGTCTTTGGCACATTTTGTTATTTTCTATCTGCTTTAATTTTTTCTTGCTGACCTTCATCATGGTCTGAAAATAGCTCACTGATGAGACTAATTTTTCGAGGACAGGAAGGCATCATTGAGTTTCTTTCTTAAAATCAGGGACATCGTAAAGAGATTTTAATGATAGTCATGTTTGCTCTCAAATGAAAATTGAAACCAAAAATCAATTCTCAACAAAAACCACCTTAAACTAGTCTATGTTTTTCTCAAGAAAATACAGCAATTGATGCCTCGACAGTCCTTGACAGTTGTTTAAAGATGAAGAATTATGTTCTTCCTTTTGAACTAGACTGTAATATAGGTATGTTTAACTCAGAAAGCCAAAACAAAATTAAAAGAAAGAAAAAAGAAAAGAAAACCAAAACAAACCAAAACAGAAATGGTTATGTATAGAAGGTGTATCTAGGATTTGTCAGGCGAAATACCTCTTGAGAGCTTGGCCATTTACCAGAAAGGTGTCTAGCCGTCCCTCTAAATTTTGCAAGCAGAAAGAATTGGGACCTAGTTTTTCGGTGATTAAGAATGGTCCCAACCACAGGTTTTGGAATTTAGTATGTTCCCCTTTCCCCTCATGAGGTTTATCCCACTTGAGGACAATATCACCTACCTCAAAATTCCTGTCCGAGGCAGAACTCGAATCAAACTAGATTTTGACAATATGTTGATGCTGACCCAGTTTTTGTTTTTCTTGAGTCCTTACCTCTTCTAACTTCAGCAAAGCATTAATCCAACTTTCTAGAGGAGGAAAATCTTCTTTCTGAACCTTCTGCTATAGTTGTAGAGAGGGAAGCAGAACATGTGGAGGAAGAATTGCTTCCCTTCCGTAAACGAGAAAAAGGGGAGAATTACCAACAACAGTTTTTAGAGTTACCCTATCAGCCCAGAGTGCATTGAATAGTGCATTATGCTAGTTTTTGTGGTTTTCGGAGATTGTTCTCATGATAATCTTGATCAGGTTTTTGTTTGTCGATTCTGCCAAACCATTTCCTTGGGGGTAATAACTGGTAGAATATTTTAGCTTTATCCCTTTTTCTAAAGAAAAGGCACTGATATCTAGGGACAAAAAATAGAAATCATTATCGAAAACCAGACATTCAAGAATACCAAATCGAGTAATGATGTTTGAATTAAGGAAAGATATTACCTGACTGGTGTCTACCACTTTTCATGGTGCAACCTCAGACCATCTAGTGAAATAATCTATTTATGTAATGATGTATTTATGCTGCGGCGAGGAGGTGGGGTTTATTGGGCCAATAATGTCAAGACCCCATTGCTGAAAAGGGAAATCCACCGAGACAGGTTGCAGCGGGAATGCTTCCTTCTGTACTCGTCCAGAAGCCTTTTGACAGATTGCGCATTTGTGGCATAATGTATGAGCATCTTTGAAAAGCATGGGACAATAATACCATGCCCTTAATACTTTGTGGGCAGTAGTGTTTCCACCGAAATGCCCACCAACTTCTCCTGCATGCAACTCAGATAAGACTTTATCTACTTCATCTCTTGCTAGACAATGCATAAGGATTTCATAATTTTTTTTTTGAAATAATACACCATTCACAAGATGGTAAGGTGAAAACTTTAATCTCAATGCTCTCCTCTTTTTGGGATCAAGGTGATGCAGAGATGAACCGTGTGTTAGATAAAACTTAATGTCATCATACCAAATATTTGTAGAATTTTGTACACAACAGATTTGACTTTGATTATGTCGATCTTTAATTAACACATCAGTTTGAATTTGTTCTTCTTCAACTGAATCAGTGACCAATTTACATAGACCTTGGCCTCTAACAATTTGTGCCAGGGTGATCGCGAGGTCATACTCTTGTAAGGATGTCACCCAGTTTGCCCATTTTTCACCCAGTTCTTTCTGTACTAATAAATTTTTGATAGCAGGGTAAGGAACAATGACTTTAGTTCTAGATTTTAGTAGATATGATCGAAAATGTTTTACTACTTTAAAAACAACATAAGCCTGCTGATCCATAGCTGGATAATTAAGCTCTGCTCCCTTAAAGGCTGAGCTCATAAAGGCAATGGGAACCTCATTGTTTTCAACATTCTTTTGGGCTAGTATAGTGACATAAGATCGATTAGAGGCAAATGTGTAAAGAGTGAAGTCTCGCGAAAAGTCAGGGCTCATTAAGGATGGAGCCTCCACTATGTATTTTTTTATTGAGTCAAAAGATTGACTTTCTTGAAGTCCCCAATGGTATTGCACATCCTTTTTTATTAAGTTTTGTAATGGTCTCACAATTTCTAAAAAACTCGGAATGAAACTTCTGACAAAAATTATTTGACCTAGAAAGGATTGCATAGATTTTTTGGAAGAGGGGGGAGGGAGTTTTGAAATGACTTGAGTGCTCTCAGGGTCAATGATCATCCCTTCATTGGATACTATGAAACCAAGAAGTTTGCCTTGTTCCACTGCAAATATAGATTTTTTAGGATTCAAAGAGATGTTGTACTTACGACATCATTGTAAAACAGATCTCATATGGGCTAAGTGATCCCCTTTATTCTTGGAGAAAACCGTGACATCATCGAGATAGACCACTACAGGTTGATTGATTAGACCGCAAAAAGCGATATCCATCACTCTCTGGAAAGTGGCACCGACATTTATAAGCCCAAAGGGCTTATTTCTATAAGCATAGGTTCCCCATGGAGTACGGAAAGTGGTTTTCAGTTGGTCTAGAGGAGACATGAGGACTTGGTTGTACTCTGAAAATCCATCTAATAGTGACAATATTTCAAAACCGGATACCTGCTGGAGAATTTGTTCCATCAGAGGAACGTGGTAATTGTCTTTATCAGATGCTCGGTTTAAGTTTCACAAATCGACACATAGTTGAATTTTGCCACTTTTCTTCCTTACGGGGACAAGGTTAGAAACCCATTGTGTATTCCTTACCGGGAAGATTGTCTTCGCATTCAATAGTTTGTTTAGTTCCTTCTTGACCATTGGTTCTAGTTTTGGGTGCATCTTTCTTAATTTTTGTTGAAAAGGTTGAGTCAAGGGTTTCATGGGGATGATGTGTTGTATAATGTTAGGATCAAATGTTTTTAGATCATCATATGTCCAAGAAAAGACATCCTTAAATTATTTAAACAATTTAATAAAGGCTAATTTCTCTTGCTCGGAACATCTCGTTCCCAAATTGATGCATTGCGGATTATATTTAGTTCCCATATTTACTTTTTCATGGGTCAAGGAAGAACTATTCGTTTTACAATTTACTGATTTTCTGAATTTATCATGCAAATCATAAAAATTTTCTAATCTTACCACAGATTTTGGGATAGAATTTACCAGATCTGATGTCGTTTCCAGAGACCTTGGGTCCAATATTACCGTAAAATTGTGGAGGTCTTCGTCATGGGTTCCTTCATTGATAACCACACCTTGGAAAGTATCTTCCATGTGCACAAAACAGATGATCTGTTGATCATCATCGAACACTCTCCAATTAGTGATGTTGTCCGAGACTGATGGTTTGAACAACAACTCAATGGAAAACGCGTTTGGAGAAAGGCCTTCTATGGGAAACAACTTAGAAGCAACATTAGCCAACAAGTTCAGCCTCAGAATTATTCAATCTTGGAATGGAATTAATGTTAAATGTGAAAAAATTGTGCATTAGATTCCATACCTCAGCTTGATAACTTTTCAGGTGTGGAGATAGGCAATGAATAGAATTCCTTACCTTCCTGACCACAATTTATGAATAACCAAATACCATTAAATTTGTATTTTCAAATCTAGTGCCTTTCTAAGTCCTTGAAGAAGTGTCTTGTATTCAACTTTGTTGTTTGTGCATTCAAATTCTAATCGGCAAGCGATCAAAGTTTTGTTACCTGCTGGGTCAATGAGCACACATCCTGCACCAACTCCTTTAGATTTGTATCCATCGAAGTAGAGAGACCATATGTGAGTCCCATCAAGCATATGTGACATATTAGGGAGAGTTTCTGATTGTGTGCATGTCATGAGTTCTGACTGTTGTTCTAGGTCAGTAATGGTAGAATTTTATGCCATGAAGTTACCGAAAAAGGTGTTCATTCCCTGCATTTTGGGTGAATTAGCAGAATCAGTAAATGGTTCATTGGTGTCATTTAAATCAGTCATGGTAAGATTGAGATAATGCTCACGATTGATCTTGATTCTGTCAGGCTTACCATTCTATGGTAGCCACAAATGAGACCAGTCTATCACAAAATAACCATGCAGCTGTTCGGACCAATCCCTACTTAAAAATAAGCACTATACTTTGGGGATGTCCACGACAATAATATGAATAATCTGGTGAACTTTAGGATTAGAGGATAATCTGATAAGGACATTTTTTAATTCATCTATCACCTTAACACTGGTCTGATCAAGATGAATAATTTTCATACTTGAAGGTTGGAATTCAACATTTATTTTTTGGCAGATAGACCAAGGCATTACATTTGATGATGCACCAGAATCTACCATACAATTATGTACATTCCTATTGAAATTTTTGAAGGTCAACAGAAAAGGTGGGACATTTCTACAAGTGTTAACAACAGAACTTTGTTGGTTTTTAATCGCAGCCCCTGGAATTATTTTATCTACATTTGTTACACTTTTTACAACAAGGTCTCTTTTATCAGATGGTTCTAGTGTCGTTTTAACGGGGACCTTTCGAGGTGTTTTAGTGCTATTTTCTGCAAATTTGTTGTTGTTCAGATTGTTGTTTTTGTTGTTTTTTGCAATGTTTTGAAGCATCTTTTGCAAAAGAAAAGGAAATTTCAACAATTCATAAACATAAATATTAGCTCTAAGTTTCTTAAGGTCTTCAATTAGATCATATTCTAAACTTGGGGTTGCTGAATTTTGTTTAGTTTGAGTCTGCTTAAACTATTTTTGAGGTGCATTAGCTCCAATTTCAGAAGAGGGTTTGTTTTGTGTTTTGATTCTGGTATTGTAAGGATGAACCGTTTCAAAATTGGCTTGAAAGATACTATCCGAAAAATTCCCGAAGATGTTGGGAGAGGGTTTGTCCTCTTCCACTATTTCCTGTTCAACTACATCTTCATAAATCTCAGGGGGAACTAAGTTATCATGATCTTCAAGGATTGTTTGTATCGCATATTATAGGCTTTCTAAATTAAGGCCTTCATAATTTAAGTTGGGTCGGCTTGTGGGAAAAGGTTTTGTAAAAGGGGGTTTGTAAAACCTTTTGCTTAAAGAAGCTTGTTCATCCAATCTCCTTAAATCTATGACTTGATTTGACAATTTTTGAGTGACCTTTTGTAAACTTTCCAAATCTGAACTCTCTGATTGAGTTTTGGTTTGGGGAGGTCTAGGAAGAATTTCTATTTTCTTCTTGGAAGATGGGGTGATCTCTACCTCATTACAGATATTACCTTTTAGGCTTAGAATATCTTTCTCAATTTGGCTCGCCTCCTCGAAGGCTTCCAATAATGTTGCCTTCTTAGACCTTTTTACCTAGATTGCTATGTTCTGGTGTAGGGCTTTGGTGTAGTATGCGATGATAAGATTTTTTAGTAGGCATTGAATCAATGTGGATTCGATTCTTTAATGTTAGAAACCTTTGATTAAAGTCTTTTGTTTTTTCCTTGGGGTTCATCTTTAAACTAGAGAGTTCCATGACTAAGACTTTGGGAGATTTGTCGTCTCCGAATTTCTCAAGGAAACAAGATTCAAATCTATCCCAAGATACAATGGTGTGGGGTTGTTGGGAAAAATACCAAGTAGAGGCATTGCCTTCAAATGTGTATGGAAAAATTCTACATACTACATCTTCGTGTTATATGTTTCAAAGTCTAATGGCTAGCATGAATTTTTTTATGTGATCCTCAATGATTTGTTTAGAATCTGGATCGAATTTAGGGAGCCACTTCTTTGGATGTTTAGGCAAAGGATGCTGGGGTCTAGGTATGGCCACAACATCTTGATTGAGCCAAGGTTTGGCGGGATTGTTTGGATTTTCCATGGGTGTGGGTGGTGTCGAAGGCTAAGATGAAGAACTTCCTTTGTCCGATGACTCTTCTCCCGAAGAGGAGGGAGATGAAGGCGGTGGTGAAGGTGGGATACTGGATCCTCTGGCTGCGGGAGTGGGGATGTGATTTGGATCAGTACGATTTAGGAGAAGACCAGTGCCTTCAAGTTTCTCTCTGATATCAGAGAAATCTAGTGGTTGATTTAGTGGTTGACCTGGTTGTATAATACTGGCCAAAGAACCGTGTGTCTTTGAAGTGATTGACGAACGATTACTTGTACGTCGAACCCTGGAGGGTTTGGTGTTACTGGCTCAATGATAATCTATGGATTTTCGTTTGAGCTGGTTGTTTGTTGAGAAGTAACGTTGTCGTCAGAACAACTTCTTGTTACTATAGAGAAGTGGGTGTGTAGGGGAGGAGTCTTGTGACCTCCACGTGCCATCAATCATGTTCAGGCCCTCCTTCTAGCACCATTTGTTGATGGGAGAAAATGATCGTCCGTCAATTGGAAGAACGAGTCTGGTTTGGGGTTGTCTAAATAACCCAAGTCGTTTGGTATGAATCACTCTAACGGGTTTATTGGATCTGTTGCCCAATCTAAAAGTCCTAAAAGCAACAAAAAAGAAAAAGAATTAACTATTTAAATAACTACTTAACGTACATATGCATCTATATAACTATTTTAAATAATATTTACACAGTGGATCTATCTATCTTATTTATGTGCATGATATACAAGTTGGGAGTTTCAATCTAATCTCGCGAAAATCTATGTGAAGATGGTTGCTTTAACAAAAGAAGATAAAGAAAGAAAATAAACTATTTTTTGTTTTTTCTTTATTTATCTAAGATTAAACAAAAAAAATATACTATGAAATAGAAGTATGTGGACAGTCAAAGCCAGACCATATAGTAGAGTTTCAAAGACAAACAAATGACAAAAATAAAAGAACTAACCTATTAATGAATTAATTGGCATGTATCAAACGTCTGTATACTAGAGAATATCCAACCACCTTGTCAAAGAGGTAAACCTACAACGAACCTTAATATTTTTTCGAATAAATGCGAAACAATATGATGGAAACTGAGTTTTAATAACAGAACGTTAAATACAAATAGTCGCGGTGATCTTATGATTTACAAGCAATTACAGTGAAATAAAAATTATTGTAAGAACTTTGCATTTAAACGTTCAACATAAAATTAAAGATAAATCTCATAATTTGAGTTGAATAGATGATCACCCTATATAATATCTGAAGCATCACTTATGGAAAACATTTATTAATAAATTATCCCAACTCATAATAAAGAATGAAGACAAAAGCTATCAACACCTATTATCATATCGAGATAAACAAAACTTGAACTAAGACACCATACACAAGAATCTAAAGCTGTAATATGTATCTCTATTTCATTCAAGTTTGTGTATTAATTGTCCATACTGCAGCCCCAGGCCCGGATGTCGTGATTACAAAAAATATGAGTTTATATAGGGTTCAAAAAAGCTATTTGTCTTATATTATGAGATAATATTAATTCTCCACAATCATCTACTGATTACAAAAATAGGTGGGAATATAACCACGCCAGATCACACTAAATCTCTAAAAACGAAAAAGAGTTTGTTCCTGTTTACAAAAAAATGAGCCATGGATATGGCTAATAAGCTCAAAAAAAAATCTCCAGATCATTTAGTCACCATAAAATCCCAAATATACTGAAAGAAAAAGATGAAATAAAAAAATTCAGATATACATTTAACCAATATTTTCCAAATTTCGAATAAGAATAGACTGGCTACAGAATCTGTTGATCTCGTAGCTAGTCTTATTTTAGAAACAAAATCTAATTTATTCTATGAACAAGAAGGTAACACTATTTTAAGACAAAAAAAATCTTTACCTTTAACTGGAAAATCAAATCGATTCACATGATCTCAAAATTGATCACTGCTGTGACACTTTCGACATTTTTTACTATGATGTTCCCTGTTGTTTTCGAGCATTTTCCTTGTCTCTGAAAAATGGACTTGAGCCTACGATTTTCATCTATTAGGGGGTCAACCAGATCGGTAAGGGTTTTGATTTGTGATTGTAAAATAGGTATGTCTATGTAATACTTGTCAATCTAGAACAGACAAGTTTCACATTGTGAACCTCTGATGACCGTTTGAGAATACCCATGGTTGTGTGTCGAACTGTGTTCACTGTTTCCTTTAGGTTTGTTATCAAACTTGATACCCAGAAATCCTTGACTGTGTTTCAAGAAGGGTGGAAAGTTATCCAAGAAATTGTAAGCCCGGTCGAGATCTGCTTCGAAGGAAGGAGGGTCTTCTTCGTCCAAGAATCGTTTTATATCGGAGTCTGAACTTTCATGGATCTTGATCATTTTGATCGAGCTCACATGAGCGTTTGATTTATTTCGTAGTTTCCTTGAAATCAACCTACCTGCCCTTTTATTTTTAAAACTTAAATCGATATCACCTTTAGATGGCTTTCCCATAGGTCTATTTGCTTTCTTAATAGAGGCATTAGGTCATGAACGTTGTTCATGGCTCTGCTCAACAACTTTTTGGTCGATTATAGGCTTACTGAGGGTGGTCGTAACACAGGCCTGTGTAGATGAAGGGACTATGGTTTCCTCTATCACGGGTTTGCCAACCTCTATAATATCAGAGTTAACGAAGCCATTTTGGGCTAGGAAGGCGTTCTAGTCATCATTTTGTAATTTTAATTGATGTATCAACAATATCGTTATCAAGTCATGGTGGAATAGGCTTGAATCCAATTGTTTTATTTTATACCTCTTTGCCATTTTATACAAGCTTCTCCACAGGTAATAGGGCATATTTAATTGAAACCCAATGAAATTCATAAGAAAATGTATATGATATAGAAAAACAAAACCAAAATGGCCTTCACACGTCACTAATTGTTTCAAGACTGATAGCAAGTCATTCCACCAGGTTTTCAACATGGACACAGGCATACCTCTATGATAGCAATTGATTTTTCGAGACGTGAAGAAAAGGCCCCATGGAACCTCCTCGACCTTGGCATTTTTGAACCACTTATGTTCAGTTAAATGAAGACCTATTGCTTGACCTAAAAACTCCTTTGTGACTTCGACCTGAAGGTATCCCACTTTGGCTCGACATCCGTCAAATGAAAGGGTAAATGCCTGAGCAGTTTGCAAGTTGAATCCCTGGAATTTCTCAATAAAAACAAGATAACCTCGACACAAGAGATCCTCCCTTGCATCATCACATAGGAGCAGGGTCTGAGAGCCATTGGGTTCAATCCTCATGACTAGAGCCATGGGGATACAAAAGGCAGACAATAAAACATAGTGTGTAGGGAGGGTTTCTAGGAGAAGACTAGAACGACATTTCAGAACCAAAACTCAACAATACCCTAGCGCATATGAACATAGGTTCTTCAATACCAAACAAAAGGCGTTATGTGAAATGAATGCCAAGAGTACATGCGAAAACCGAGATTTAGCTCGAGGTGATGGGCTCATCGCTGTCAGACTGCCACCTCCCATAGGGTACAGGCCACAACCAAGTTCATTAATTTTTATGATTGTGCAACATGGTGCGTTTGGTTTCTAAAGTTTAGGACAGGGAAAATGTATAAACCAAAATGTAGTGACAACGAAACGCATGAACAAAAGCCACAAAAAATATATCAAATTTTAAATTAAAGGGACCCTTGGTGAATCACATAACAATCCATAA
>JZKD02S1420647.1:14130-28443 GCA_000966675.3 Picea glauca | reverse complement strand
CACAGATGGGCATCATGAGGCCACTTGTTGGGATTTCTATCTAGATCTATGTCCAAAGAGGAACAAGAAGACCATGAAGACACCTCCGAGGGAGACATCTAGTCAGGCAGTGCTGCAGGAAAATTCACCACCAGAAGAAGACCATCTACCAGATAAAGGACAATTCAGTAAAGAGGACATGTTCAAAAAAGTGGTTGAACAAATGGGGAAAATCCTTGAGTTAGTCGAGAGTGGCCATATTTGTAAATAACATGTTGTGATTCATACCCCGTAGAATGATGTTGTGTAAAAGTGATAATTGTTGATATCACTTCTTTTACTGGCACATGTTGATATTGTTAGGCCTTGTGAGGTAGTTTGGGTATGGGTTTCTTATTGTAATTCCAATGGACATGAAACTTATAATGTAACGATATTTTGGCACCAAAATTCCTTTCAGTTGGAAGGCGTGATCCGGATGGATCTAGGGAACATCACAAAAGTTTCAGAAGTGTCCCAGGAGGCTCAAAATGGCCTCAACAGGTAGAGAAAGGGAAAAAATGAAAGTTCCTAAATCTCAATGAAATGGGCACGATCACGAAGATCACGTCACAATATTTCTAACAATGCAAAAGGCTGATCAAACGAAGTTACGAATCAAAAGTTATAAGAAGTCAAAATTTTGATCAAACTAGCCCAGTCAGTAGGGATGAGTCAACATCCGTACTGTTGATGTCAACATTAGTATGAATGATGTCACTAACGCCTGCCCTCTAGTGCTATCTATTGTATTTATTCCAGGATAGGTGTAGGGTTTACCGTTGTTGTGTCTGGAGATGGGATTTCGTCGACATTGATGATCTCTGGAGGCTATTGTTCACCTTCTTCCACCTATCCTCCTAACCTGGTCTGAACTCTGGTTTTCCTGGTGGTCTAGATCACTTCTTCTTGCTTGGGTGGTGCCATGGTGGTTAATTTCAAGTGTATGCTAGATTCAAATAGTCTCTGTGATCTTTGTGAACTCACAATGTGCTCTTTAGCCTCTGTTTCTCTGTGTTTGTTTTCTTTTCGTGAATATAATATTGGATCCCATGTCTGTTTGTTGTATGGATTTCACATGAATATTTTTGAGGATGTTTTTGGTGTATAAATATGTTCAATATATGTCTTACACTCATTTAAATGTCAATATGAGATTCACAATCAAAAGATTTGTTACACTATATGTTCCGAGAACAGGTTACTTACTAAGTCTGTTGCATATAGGAAATAATTAATAACATAAAAAATATGTTCCTAAGATCTCTAAATACTTCAAACACTCTTGAACTTAGAAGAGAAAATTGATAATGAGACTTCTTCACACAAATAGCCAATCAAAAATGATTCTACCCCAGAGAAACAAGTTTATTCATTCTAGGCTCATGAATTAAAGAGATGAATTTGAAAATCTTGTCTGCTATAGTAATCAAAACAGTAAATAGCAACCAACTCCAATCACTCTTGAAATCAAAATCAATTATAGCTTCATGCAATTCAAACAACCTAGTACAAGGAACATTAAGCATAACTGAGAGACTTTATTACAGAGCATGAAGATGAGATATAAAGTCTTCTGATTCCTTGATGTATTAAATCTACTGCAATCATAAACTCACGACATCAATACACGCTTCAAATAATTAAATGGAAACCTTCAATGTTTGAGAATGAAATATCTATTTGATCTAAAACTTGATTGTTCACACCAATAAAGAAACAATTAACTCAATGTTGAACTCTGAAAATAGATTGAAGATCATTAACACACACTACTGTAAAACACTCACACAATCACACAAAACATATACAAGGACGTTTACCTTGGTTGGGGCGGTGGTCCCTTGTCGAACCAAAAAGGAACCTCTTAAAAAAGTAATAGACTAAAACGTTTCACTCACACTTAGGAATTGACATAATAGATCTTTTGCATTAATTCAACTAGTAAATTGGATCAACAGTTCTTCACTTCATACATAGGAACAATATGTATTATATGGTTCTGATAATAGACTTCATTACATTCCTTATTATCCACAGCTATCACCTATACAATATTCCTTATATATAAGGTAAACCGATGCTACCAATATCTATGGATAAGTACTAAACAATTTTAAAGATATTACACTTGATATTTGCATCGAATCTCTAGGAATCGACTCCATCCTCATGACACGAAGTGCATGAGTGATGGGGTCTCTCGTAATTTGGAAAACAGATTTGGGAGATTTTGTTCAACTGCCTCCTCGAAATATTCATCATTATACTGGTCCAACTAGTGCCTGCTGGAAACAGAGGTTTTGGTATCGGAATACACGCAATCGCAAATCTGAGTACCGGTATGGACGTGAAGCAGACAATACTAGAATAATGCATGACTTGGTACTAGAATGGATTTGGAGTGGATAGTACCTGATCAAAATTGCCTTAGGTACTGGAATGGATTTGGTACCAAATTGCACAATGACTAGTAGTACCGGAATAGCACAAGTACCAGATAGGCGGCTGATGAGTCAAACCATTAGGACTATACAAAATAAAACACTTTAATCAAATTAATTTAAGAAAGTAAAACAAAACATGCTTTAAATCATCAATTACCTCTTGCGATCATGAAAAAGTCTATTAGGTATGTGTTTGAGAGGAAATAGTCAAGTATAGGCTTATAACATAGGCAAAAAGGCTCGAAAACAAGGTAAGAGAGGGTATTATACATGTAAAAACAGAGACTCAATATTCCCCCCATGCTGAAGGTATTGCATTTCCTCATGCAACGTCATAAAAAACTGATACCCAAAAACTTTATGCAAAATTGAATCCTTTTCTGTCATTTCTCAGGTTGCAGGATGTTAAAACCAGAAACTTCGCTTTTCAATTCCTTCTTAATTACACTAGTGTACTGGATCAATCGTAAAACCTTGTTGAGTTTGGAAGATACCTCTACTTGTTGTTCTTTCAATTATGCATTCTCTGCCTTGCTATGCCTGTCCAATACTTTGTATTCTTCAACTTATTACTTCAACCTATTTATCTTTTCTATCATTTTTTTTTTGTTCAGAGACTTGTCTGGGCTAGATGTGATTGCCTCCTTAGCTACCTCCTCTTGGGATTCTTTTTCTTTCCTCAACCCCCTCAAAGTCTATGTTACCAATCCTTCAGTCTCACATACTATTACCAACCTTTCTTCTTCACTCATTGTAGCTCCACATCCACTTCCTTTCTCTGGAGAACTTGGAATATCCACGGGTTCCCTTTGAAGGGAAGGTATATTTGGAACTGTCACCTTCTTGGCCATGCTTCTGGTATTCCTTCATATTGGGCATGGGGCCTCTTTAGACTTGCTGGGGTAGAAATTTCCTCAAACAACTTCCTCTTCTTTATTTTAATAATGGTGGTGGGTCTCGACACTTGTTTCTCTTGTGTCATTTTGAATTTCATCTTGAGGTCCTGAGTTGTGAATTATGGAGTCTGCTTCTGTTGACCAACCCTTATTTCAATCCTGGAAGATTGAGGCGTACGTTCTAGAATTTGTTCCCTTTCTGCCTTCTCCTTTTCGAGCTTATTTTTGTTTTTGCTTGTCACCTTAACAGTTTCTTTCAATTCGCCTGTCAGTTCATGGGAAGACCGAGTAACTACCCCAAGGATGTTTTCCAATTCCTTAACAGATTTTGGAGGGGGTCTGATGGCTGATTCATGTAAAATATCTTGTGGATCTGTCTCTTTCATATTTCATTTCTTACTTTGTGATAGTTTATCTTTAGGACGTAGGACTGAACCAGGCTCTTTGGACTGTGCATAATTTTTCTTGTTCTGAATGTTGAGGTTAGGGGTCTTCTCTACTTGGCTAGCTGGTTCTAATGACACCTCCATGATTTCTTCAGGAACACTTTTTTATTGTCTTCCAAGCTCAGAGTCTTCCTTTTGTCTTTTATCTTTTTGAATCGAGGTAGGAACTATTTTATGGGATTGAATGGCTTTCTTCTTCCTCGATGTAGTAGGTTCCCCTACAACAGACTTTTCTGTCACTCATTTCTCAATGGGCTAGGATGAGTTGGGCGTAATAGTATCTTCATTTCCTCCTAATTCCTTCCTTATGTCTTTCTTTTCCCTCTTTCTTGAATCCTCACTGTGTATTCCTGTCTCTTACTTTTGAACAGTTTTGGATATTCTTTCTTGAGAATTTGTTTTTTGGAGTAATTGCTTCCAACTACTACCTTGTGTCCTCAAAGCATGAAAAACTAGAATTTTAATTAAACCATGGTGATGAAGGATAGTTTTTGGTTTCTTGGAAACTAACCTCACCCCTCTGACCATCTTCTTTAAACTCATCCACAGGAAGTGAGGAAAATCGGTTTGTGGTCCTCCCTCAAAATGTGATAAAAGCTTCAAATGATAAATGAAGCTTATTTCATACTTTCCTTCGCAGGTGAGGCATTTCTGCAGAATTATGAGCATCGTCCAATATTCCTCCTTGATGTAGCTTCGAGGGATTACCTTGCTCCAATCGAGGTCTTTGTGTTTTGGTTTGAGGAATTTCTGACCGATTTTCCTGTCGATGATCACCCTCTTGAAGTATTTTTCTCCAACCATAGGAAGTCTTGTAGCTTCTGCTATAGTGGCTTATCTAATTGTTATCTTCATGTCTCCAAAATGCACACTTTCTCTATAATATGTCTATGCGAAGGCAAGATAAATTCCCTCATGATGGCCTTTAAACTTTTCCAGAAATGGCACCCATCCTGCCCGTTCATACTTTTCTTTGCAAGCCTGATATTCTGTTATTTCCACGTACAATTGAAATATGGGCTCATGCCTATCGAAACCCATGTTAGCCCAAACAATTCTCTCGATGTATGAGGCACAGACAGAGGATCGGGGGCTGAGTACCAGATAAATGTAGACTATGATAGAGTATAGGACAGGGAAAACATGCAAGGAATACAAAGGCATGAGATGTTTGTAGGTGGTGTGAAAACAATGGTAAATAATGCTCATTTGGATGGTAGATCCATCCAGAGGAGAGTTTAAAAATGGAAGTGTAGATTACAACTGTCACATCGATAACCATGATGATATGGTGAGGCAGGTCAGATCCACTAATGGCTTACAGACTCGTGGGAAAATTGGCTTCAGATAATATTCACGGAAAGGTGTGGTCGTTATTATCGGGACTCGTGAGTGTGAAATCAGCTAGGATCATTATTTGAGATGCTTAGAGATTTGGTCATGTCACTTCATATAGTACGGTAGAAAATCATAAGTCTATGGGGTTTATTTACCAGACAGATAGAAGGAGTATGAGTTTGATCTGGTAAGATACATAATGACCTTGCACTCTTAATATTCGAGAAACAAGGACATATTCTTCTTATGGAAATGTGGTTGAGGATTTTATAAACGTTCGTGAAAGGGGGTATGTTATGATCCAAGAGAAACCAGATGTTTTAAATTCATATTTAGTCTAATCCCTTTTAATAAAATGAGAAAAATGTTGAATTTGTATATCCTGGAACTAATAATTGAGCATCAACTTGGAAGTATGATGAGAGTTACTAGTCACATCCTTACCAGTACCAGATCATCTATGTGTAGAGTTGAAACTAGTATGGGGTCATCTGAGTAACAGATTATCTGAGTTCTGGATCTTCTGGGTACCAGATCACCTATGTGTAGAGTTGGTAATTAGTACCAAAATAGCGCAGGGTCCCTTCTTTAATACTAGATGGGGTTTAGTATTGGACAAGCATAGAGAGATGATTTAGCACAGTGATAACCATTGGTACCAGATGAACATAGATATGAACATTTTTTTCTAGTGCTCAAGAGATTTTGACATAGATTTTGGTGGTAGTGACTTGTAGAAACAACTGGTGTTCTATGATCATATTCGATTGAAAAACCATGTAGATGGAACAAATACCAAAACTTAGGAGTTCTGTGTTTGCATAGGAATAACCTAAGAGAATATTTGTAACAAGAGGGTATTATGGAAATTAGATGATCAGTTGTTGAGATTATAAATCCCTCTTCTTTTTGGAACCAAGGTGATCACAGCTCCTGCTGACATTTCCTCTTTATTACAACAATAACAATAATAATCCTAAATACTACTTTTCTGTGGATTTTTATTGAGCCCAGATTAGTTAATGCTCATCGTTACTTTCAATTTTAAAGAGTCTGAAAAAATTAAAGAAAACTCTTTATATTGTCCTGTAGATTTTTCTCGAGGCCGGGCCAGTTTCTGCTCTCTGATGTTTTCAATTTTAAAGACTTTGAAAAAATTAAAGAAAACTCTTTATACAGTCCCGTGGATTTTTCTGAAGCCCAGTCCAGTTCCTGCTCACCAGTGTTTTCAATTTTAAAGAGACTGAAAAACTTAAAGAAAACTCCATCTGGTAGATGTCCTCCTTATTTGTCTATCTACATGGGAACACAACCAATTTTTATTTATTTTTGTTAGTTATATCAAAAAAATAAAAGAGAAACTTTATCTAATGACACACCTATGTACAGAAAATGAATTTATACAATTGAACTTACTGTGGTAGGTCAACAGGAGGGGAAACCCTCTTGCTTACCAGTTGCATTTTGAAACTCTGAAGAACATTTTTTGACAAAATCCTCTTTTGACAGAGGCTTATGATAAACCTTCAGTCGATGCCCATTTACAATAAAGGAAGTCTGATTCTCATCAATGGTCTTTATCCTTACTAAATCATTTTCATAAAATGTATCAACTGCATAAGGTCCCAACCATCTAGTAGACAATTTACCCTTAAAAATTTTGAATCTACTATCATATAGAAGGGCCCAATCTCTTGACTCAAAGGACTTATTTTTGATGTAATTGTCATTCAATTTGGTCCTTTGCTCTTGTATCAGAGTGGTTATTTGTAGAGAATCCTGTCTTATCTCATCAAGCTCATTTAATTGTTATATTCTTTGTTTTTGAGCTTCGTTCAGGTCCATCCCTAATTGTATGGAAGTTATGAAGGTTTTTACCTAAAATTCTATGGGCAGTAGTACCTTCTTCCCATACACCAAATCATAAGTGTATGGCATGTTGTATTCCTCCAATCTTTCCTATAGGCCCACAAGGCCTCAGGAAACCTATCAGCCCATTCTTTGTGATGGAGTTGAACAGTCTTAGTGAGGATGGCCTCTATCACTTTGTTGGTCGATTCCACTTGGCCATTGGCTTGGGGGTGATAGGGAGAATAGTTTATGTGTTTGATCCTGTACTGTTCAGTAAGATCCTTGACCAAATTTGAGGTGAATTGTGTCCCTTGGTCAGTGACTACTTCCCGAGGTACCCCGAAACGAGTGAAAATTTCCTCAAAGAGAAAGTCTATAAAATATTGTTCATTGGTTGAATACAAAGCCTTGGCTTCTACCCATTTTGTTACATAGTCTGTGTAAAATAATATGTACTTTTTCCTGTGGGACATGGGATTGATAGGTCATACAAAATATAATGCTGATTTTTCAAATAGTTCAATCACTACTTGGGCTTGGATTGGCATTTCGTCATCTGCTGTAGGTTTTCCCATTCTTTGGCAATCATCGCAGTTGGCCACGTATTTCTTTGCATATTTGAAGATGGTTGGCCAATAATAGCCAGACTATAGAATCTTGTATGTTGTCCTTTTGTCAGCAAAATGGCCTCCACAAGGGCCATCATGACAAGCTCTGAAGATATCCTGCATCTCGTCCTCCCGAACACATATTCTGATTACCAAATCAGGTCCAGTTTGGTATAAGTAATCTTCATGGAACTTATAATTGGCACTTAGCTGAATAATTATTTTCTTTTCTCTGGATGACATATTTTGAGGCATATTTCCAGTTACAATATAGTTGGCTACATCTTCACACCAAGGGGTGTAAGTAGAAATGGAAAATAGATTCTCATCCAGAAAATCATCATCTACTGGAGTATTGTCACCTGTATGAATAAGTCTAGACAAGAAATCAACAACCAAATTATCTCTTCCAGGCCTATCAATGATAGTGATAATGAATTATTGTAGTAATAACAACCATCTAGTCACTCTAGCATTTGTAACAGGTTTGTTCATTAGAAATCTGATAGCTGAGTAGTCAGTGTGCACAAAAAATTTGTATCATGTTATATAGTGTCTAAACTTGTTGATGGCATTTACTACTGATAAAAAATCTTTGTCTGTGACAATATAGTTTACTTCAGCAGGTGAGAGATTATTTCTAACAAAGTATATAACATAAGGTATCTTCCCTTCCCTTTGTCCTAACACAGCTCGCAAGGCGGTATCTAAGGCATCTGTGCAAATATGGAGAGGAAGAGACCAGTTTGGACCTCTCAAAATAGGGGCACTTGACAACCTTGTTTTTAAGATTTCAAAGGAGATTTTCCATTACTCATCCCAAAAGAATTCAGCATCTTTTGTCAACATTTTGAAAAGGGGGGAAGCTAGGTTTGTAAAGTTTTGAATAAACCTCCTATAGTAGCCAGCATACCCTAAGAAACTTCTAACTTACTTTTGTGAGGTAGGGCTCTTGATTTGGGAAATAATATCAATCTTGGCAGGGTCCACTCTTATACCTGTACCAGAGATGTGGTGACCTAGAAGAATTCCTTCAGTGAGAAACATTATAGATTTTTTGTGGTTGAGTGAAAGGTTGGTCTCTTTACACCTAACCAATACCTTCTCCAAATTATCCAATGCCTGTTGGAAATCATCCCCATACACCGTGAAGTCATCCATGTATACTTCCACACAATCATTGGTTAAATCGGAGAAAATATCCAAGACAACCCTTTGAAAGGTAGCAGGGTAATTACATAAACCAAAAGGAAGAACCCTATAGGCATAGGTTCCCCAAGGGAAAGTGAATGTGGTCTTATCCCGATCTTCTAGTGAAATTTGGATTTGATTGTAACCACTAAACCCATCCAAGAAATAAAAATACCTCTTCCCAGACAAAGTGTTTAAGACCCGATCTATAAAAGGAAAAGGAAACTTGTCTCTATAGGTAGCCTTTTTTAATTCTCGAAAGTCCACACAAATCCTCCATTTCCCATTTTTCTTTGGTACAATAACTAATGGGGAGACCCACTTGCTATCTAATATAGGATAAATGAAATTAGCTTGTAGTATTTTTTGGAGTTCTTCTTTTACTATATCTTTTAATGCTGGATTCATTTTTCTTTGAGGATGCCTGACAGGTTTGATCTGATCATTTGTATAAATATGATGTATATAGGTGTCTGGGTGGATCCCTTTCATGTCAGATTAATCCCATGCAAAAGCATTAGATTGCCCTTGAATGATTTGTATCAACTTCTGTTGTCGATCTGTTTCTAGGCTAGCATTTATATATAAGGACTTTCTAGGACTGATTTCAACATCTTGAACAACTAATTATTTCCCTTCCTCTATCTATGAAACAGTGGCTACTATAGAAGTAGAAGGGTGCCAAATTTCTTGAAATTCGAGGCTAAAGATGTGTGTGTAGTTAGGGAAAGATTGAGGATATCAATGCATGCTGAGTCAGCCAAGAATAGACTTAAGATTTGTTCTTTAGTTTTCTCTTATACTCCTTTTACTTGTTCAAGTGTCAACAAGGGTTGAGTGCAGTCCTCATCCCCATAGGGATTCTCCAACTAGAGAATAACTTTAGTGGCTGGTTGGGTAGGGGAAAAAGGATAAGTTTTTTACTTTGAATGCCATTGGAAATTGTCGTTTCTCCAGATCGACAACTAATGAATGCATCAGTAGTGGCCAACCAAGGTTGGTTGAGTACTACTGGATGTCCTGGTTTGGAGGATTTAGAATGAATTACTAAGAAATCCAAAGGGTATTCCCAAGAGGCCAATGTAACTGTTATATCATTTAAACTTCCTTCTGGGGTGATGACGGATTTGTCTACAAGCTCCAACAAAGTTTGTGTTGGTCTTAGGTGTTCTAGTTGCAGTGTTTTCATGGTGTTTACTGACATGACATTTATTGCTTCCCCTAGATAAATCAATGTGTTAGGTAAAGAAGCACCATTGATTTATATGGTTACCACTGGGTTCCCTGGATCACTATACTTAGATGGAATTTCTATTATAAACTCTGATAACTGCCCTATCACCTATATGACAGGAGGCTCCTTCCTCTTCCTCCCTGGATTTTTAATGCAAAGGTCCCTTACAATTTTAGCATATATAGGTATGTATTTAATGGCCTATAGTAGGGGTATCTTTACACATATGTTTCGGAGTTTAGTCTCTAGATTATGTCCTAGAGGTTCCTCTGATTTCTTTACAAGTAGCCTTTCTGGATAAGGAGAATTTATTTTTTGAGGTGTTTCTGCTACAAGGGAGTTGGGAGAAGGAATTTATTGTTGTACATGGGTGTCTCTTTATTCATTTAATGGATTAGTTATTTGTTCTTCTCTTTGAATTGTTTGGACATCTATTTGTTCTTATTGATTTGTGTGATTACCTACTTGTTCTTCTTGGATAACCATAGTAGGATTTGTTTTGTTTACAACCCTCCCTGATCTTAATTCAATTCCATTGAATGGGGATGGCATTATTACATACACAGGGAAGGTTTGTACTTTATCATTTTTTACAGGTTGTGTTGGCTTGTTATTTGGGTTAGGGATAGGTTGTGCAAGAATAGGGGTAGGCCGAGGAGGGTTTTTGTTATAACCCTAAATTGCACCACACATGCTTACCTGGAATCATGCCAACTTATATCCCTTCCTTGCCAAGGCCATGCTGAACAAACTCTTGAAAAACCTCTTAAATCAAGTAACCCATGCCCTAACCCATTACTGGGCACATTGGAACGCTGGCAGGCCTTATACTTCACACGTTGGAATGCTGGCTGGCCCACTATAGCCCGTGTTTACCTAACAAATCACAAAAACAGGAAAGTTGCCGACGGAACGAAAAGCTTTGGGTCAGTTAACTGGAACTCCCAACCATGCATGGCCGAGAGTTTGTCCAAAACCCTAACTCCTTCTAGCCTATAAAATAAGGGGTAGGGGTACTATTCAAAAGAGGAAAATCATAGCAAAGAAACTCTGCCCAATTGTCGAATCTRTTTTGTCCCAACCCTTTAGCCWTTCCTCAAGATTTAGGAGAATTCAAGMAAAGCAGTTGGAGGAYAAAGAAGAGGAGGAGCCCAGGATCAGGATCAAGGAAYGGTGGCCRATATCTATGATTATTGTAAGTTGATTCATCTTGAGATTAATAAAGAATACTTTTCCYGTCCCAATGTACGAGTCTTATATATTTTATTTGATTTATGCTTAATCTATAACCCTCTAGTAGAACAATAGCATGCATGCATAGTGTTTTTGTCTTGATTGTAGGATCATCTTTGGAAGGAGTAGCAGAAGCAAGGAGATAAAGCGCAACGGAGGATCTACACCAAACGTCGATAAAAATCTTAGTCGGTTCTTTCCATGTTTGCATGTGAAAAAGGGTTTTAGGTTTGGGGTAGAAGGTTAAAAGTAATTTCTCAAGGGTCATGATCTGCATGCAAGTTTAATCCCTAGCTTGTTAGTCCGTAGGGTATAATTTCCACACAACAGAATTGGCAACTCCACTGTGGACATTACTCTTAGGGTTTCCAGATTTCATTAAGGTTTTTGGGTAGTTCAAATAATTAGAGTTCCTGTTTCTTTGTTTGTTTGTTTTCTGTTAGGTCCAAGCTGGCAGGGAACCTGGTTCATAATACTAGTTTTTCCTTGACTGTTGCTTGACATTTATTGTCGAGACACACAGAGGTACACACGGCCTACAGAAGGCCTACACGCGTGTAACCCGCGCCCTAACCTTCTATAATCCGTGTTTGAATGCTTGCTGCAGAGGTTTCAGTAGTGTGTAGTATTCAAAAAGTTAGAGAGGTAGTCTCCTCTTCCCTGTCAGAAGTTTACCTTCTCATGGGGATTTCTGGATCCTATCTGGGTCTTGCCGATTCACTGTCTTGTTTTCAGTCTGCTTCATTGTGTTTGATTTTGCATTTATTTTTTCCTTTTCTTTTAAAGAAGAAGCAACCAAGCCTTTAAGAGACCTTGGTTGTCAATACCAGAGGCCTTTTTCAGGTCTGGGCTGTCTGTGTTTGATTTTGTCTTGGATTTTATACAGACCCGCGGCCTGTTCAAGTTTAGCCCGCGGGTACCCGCGCGCTGTTATAGCTCAGCACGCATTTGCACGCGTGTTGTTTCAGTGACAGTCACAGGCTTGATTGGTTTCTTTTCAGCCTGGGTGGGGCAGTCATCCCCTCCTATGGTGAGAAGTGTTTCTCTCAGGAATTTGAGTCTGGGGCTGCACAGTCAGCAGGTTAGGGCCTCTTATCCTTAGCCGGTGCTTTTATTAGTTGATGTTTTAATAGAAAAGACAAAAGAAAATAATTGTGTTATGGTTTTTAGACAAGTGTTGGAATCGGTGCTTTCTTGATTGCTTTTTTTGCGTCTTGTCTCTGGTTCTTTGCGATCTGCGCTTTAAGCCAGAATTTTATTTTTCTTGGTTTTGTGCTTGTCGGCATTTTCCCTTTATTGTTTCATTGTGCAATTAAATAAAAAAAAATTATCTTTTTCACTTTCTTCTTGGTTTGAAGATTGTGTTGTTGCATTAGTAGCTAGGAAGAAGTCTTTTTCATAATTTTTGCAGTGCATTTAGCGCATAAGTAGCTCGCAGATTGAGTGAAATTCCTTGATGTTTTTCTGCATGAAATCTTAGAAAATTCAAGAAGAAAAGAAGTCTTTCTTGTTGAAAAGTTGTTGGTTTTGCATTTTTTGTAAAAGTTTTGATTCCAAGCATTTCTTGTTCATTTTTCTTTGAGTCTTTATACACCATCATTTTCACTCTCATACCTTGTGACTTAAAAAATCCCATTAAAAGCAACGCTAATTAAAAATGATTAGACTTTTTGTTTGTAGGGTACATACACTAGCTCAGGACTAGGGCCTTGGAATAGGTTGGAGAGTAAATTCTCCAAGGCCACTCAAACCAAACATTGGAGTCTGACAATAGGGAGTGTAGAAGTACAGTTACAAAAAGTTATCTGGGGCCCCCCTCTAACACATGGGTTAAACACGAGGTCGCGTAAGAAAAGGTAGTGGAGATAACCCCTCCAAAGCTGGACTGAGTGTAGTGGAGAACACATATCGAGGATTTGTTGAGGGATTCCATCGTTTGCATTTGCCACGAAGCTTCGTGGGTCTCGAATCCATTCGAGGTCCTTAGTTGTCTTCCGGACCATTTGCTCTCGATACCCTTGACAGGTTTCGGGCTTGATACCCTACTCATTGTGGTCTACCCGACTATCGACTATACCCGCCTGGTGACTGTTCACGTGCTGGAAAACTAGTTGCCAATATTTTCTAGGGACATACACAGGTGGCTGCGGGGGTATACCGCGGTACCTAGGACAGACATCGGGCCACACTTTGCAGAGTATACCCGGAGGGTGCTTCCGTATTCGAGTTTCACTTGCACCGGTAAGTTTCTCTAGTGTTGGTTGTTGTAACTGTTCTTCAAAATAGTTAGTGATTTCTTGTCTTATCTCATAGGGACTTATTTTAGTGTGTGTTACTGTTTGTTCATGTAGAATACCTTAGCATGTCGTGAATATTCTCACACAGTGGAGGATTCAGAGCTCCGCTGGTCACAAAGGCTTCTGGGCCTACCGCCGTTTATATTGGAGCCACCCCCGCCACCATTGAGGCGGAAGCTAGACCAACGAGGGTCTTTCGAAGCAAACGGGTTTCAAACCATTGAGCCCGAACAACTCCCAGAGGAATCAACCACCAATCTTAGCATAGTTGAAACCCCATCCACTGATACTTGGCCAGATATTATTGTGCCAATTCAATTTTACGAACGCCTGTCAGTGCCTAACCGAGTTATGGAACCAAAATATATTACTTCCTCTGGGAATTCTTCCATTCCCATCATCGTTGCTACCATAGGAGAAGCTTCTCCTAACTTTCCTTTGTCGACGGTCCAGGCCACCATGGTCTCGGCCACAACTATGTCGCACAGTGGGCCGACCCCATCTATCGCGGAGGCCACACCTCCTTACACACCTAGTGCGACAGGCCCTTTGTTTTCATACGGTATGCCTAGTTCAGGTACAAGTCCTGCACTCACTTCCTCCACTTTTCAGACTTTGGGTCTGGGGGCAGGGAGCTCTAACGTTCCCCTGCAAGGTCAACTTGGGGGCATTCATGTCCCTTTCAATGATTTTCCTTAGCTGGAGTTCATATCCCTCCTTCGTCCTCTTCGCTTGGTGGATTGCATCAGCAGTC
>JZKD02S1420646.1:11222-23208 GCA_000966675.3 Picea glauca | reverse complement strand
ATGATGTTGGTACATATTGATGAGTCATAGTTGATGAGTAGTTGACACATTATTTGTACATACTTGGTACATGGTTGGATGCACTTGTTTATGTTACAGGTTGATTACAGATTGTTTGGTACAGGTTTGTGCATGGTTGATGCACTTGTTTATTGTACATTTTGATTACAGGTTGAGGTACAGGTTGATGCATGGTTCATATTTATTGGTATAGGTTTATAGCAGTATATGTCACAGTGATAGTGTGACAGTGGTTCCATCATTCTACTTCTACTTCATGGTGGCAGGACGGGGCAAGGACAAGTGGTTGTAGCCACCTTCTGGTTGTAGCTAGAGAACATAGGAGGTTGTAGCCTCCTTTTGGTTGTAGCCAGAGAATTGGGGAGTTGGATCTTCCTTTAGGTTGTAGCCTAAGAAACTAGGGTGTTTAAGTCTCCTTCCAGTTGCAACTAGAAAACAAAGGAAGTTGGTTCTTCCAATGAATGTAATTCTTCAAGACATATAAGAAAAATCATTCCATGTTTTTTTCTCTTTTTGGGTTTCCACGTAAAAGACTCGTGTACTGTGTATGTGTATGATTGTTCATTTGTTCATTGCTCATTATTGGATGATAATTCTACATTGACATAACACTTGGATTATTTGGTTAAAAAGGATTATATTTGTCTATCACTGATTCACGCCCCCTCTAAGTAATCCAACAACCGCATCACACAACCTCTCTGGTACTAGAAATGGTTGATACAATCTCGTATTTTGTCTTTTCCCCTTTGCATGCTGACAAATTCTTCATTTTTTCATGAATTTCTTGGGATCCATCCTCATCCTTGACCAATAGTATGATCCATTCATTTGTTCAAAAGTCTTATCATGGCCAAAATGTCTAGCCAATCCCCCATTATGTTTTTCCTTCAAAATATTCTCTCTCATAGAACTCTTCAAAATACACAATTGATTTCCCTTGAATAATAGTCCATCCTGAACAAATTATTCAACCCATTGGCTTTTGTTTCTGAGAACTATATTCTCAAATGCTTCATAGGCTTCTTTAAAATCCACATCATCTCTATAAATCTCCTTGAGATTGTCAAAACCTAAAGTTTTTACACGAAACTCATGCAGAATAAAACATTTCCTCCACAATGCATCAACAACCTTGTTAGCAGTTCCAGAAATGTGATTTATAACAAAATTAAAGTTTTTCATATATTCAACCCATTTTGCATGTTTCTGGTTCAATTTTTCCTGTTGAGTTATGAATTGTAAAGCATGGTTGTCTATGTATAAGACAAAGTCTTTAAGAATCAAGTAATGCCTCCATTTATTTAATGCTTGTATCATTGCATAAAAATCTTTATCATACATGGAATATTTCACTTTGGCATCATTCAAATTCTCACTGAAGTATGAAATCGGTCTATTGTCTTGACTCAAGACTTCTCCAATCACAAATCCACTTGTGTCACATTTGACTTGGATCGTTTTACTCGAATCTGGCAAAACCAGAACTGGTTGTCTAGTTATTTTCTCCCTCAACAAATTAAAACTTTTCTCTGCTTCCTCTGTCCAATGAAAATATTTGTGTATTTTATTAACCGTGTCCATCATTGGTGCACATATCCCTTTGAAATTCCTAATGAACTTCCTATAAAAACTATCCAATCCATGGAAGCTTCGAACTTCAAAGATGTTCTTTGGAAACAACCAATCCGTGGTTGCTTTTACTTTCTCAGGATCCATATTCAACTCATTCGAAGAGATTACGAACCCCAAATAAATGAGTTATTTCTTTATGAAAGATGACTTCTTNCATGGTTGAGACAAGTAGTTGATGAGTTGGCACATACATGAGGTGTATAGTTGATGATGTTGGTACATATTGATGAGTCATAGTTGATGAGTAGTTGACACATTATTTGTACATAGTTGGTACATGGTTGGATGCACTTGTTTATGTTACAGGTTGATTACAGATTGTTTGGTACAGGTTGGTGCATGGTTGATTCACTTGTTTATGGTACATTTTGATTATAGGTTGAGGTACAGGTTGATGCATGGTTCATATTTATTGGTATAGGTTTATAGCAGTATATGTCACAGTGATAGTGTGACAGTGGTTCCATCATTCTACTTCTACTTCAGGGTGGCAGGACGGGGCAAGGACAAGTGGTTGTAGCCACCTTCTGGTTGTAGCTAGAGAACATAGGAGGTTGTAGCCTCCTTTTGGTTGTAGCCAGAGAATTGGGGAGTTGGATATTCCTTTAGGTTGTAGCCTAAGAAACTAGGGTGTTTAAGTCTCCTTCCAGTTGCAACTAGAAAACAAAGGAATTTGGTGCTTCCAATGAATGTAATTCTTCAAGACATATAAGAAAAATCATTCCATGGTTTTTTGTCTTTTTGGGTTTCCACGTAAAAGACTTGTGTACTGTGTATGTGTATGATTGTTCATTTGTTCATTGCTCATTATTGGATGATAATTCTACATTGACATAACACTTGGATTATTTGGTTAAAAAGGATTATATTTGTCTATCACTGATTCACGCCCCCTCTAAGTAATCCAACAACCGCATCACACAACCTCTCTGGTACTAGAAATGGTTGATACAATCTCGTATTTTGTCTTTTCCCCTTTGCATGCTGACAAATTCTTCATTTTTTCATGAATTTCTTGGGATCCATCCTCATCCTTGACCAATAGTATGATCCATTCATTTGTTCAAAAGTCTTATCATGGCCAAAATGTCTAGCCAATCCCCCATTATGTTTTTCCTTCAAAATATTCTCTCTCATAGAACTCTTCAAAATACACAATTGATTTCCCTTGAATAATAGTCCATCCTGAACAAATTATTCAACCCATTGGCTTTTGTTTCTGAGAACTATATTCTCAAATGCTTCATAGGCTTCTTTAAAATCCACATCATCTCTATAAATCTCCTTGAGATTGTCAAAACCTAAAGTTTTTACACGAAACTCATGCAGAATAAAACATTTCCTCCACAATGCATCAACAACCTTGTTAGCAGTTCCAGAAATGTGATTTATAACAAAATTAAAGTTTTTCATATATTCAACCCATTTTGCATGTTTCTGGTTCAATTTTTCCTGTTGAGTTATGAATTGTAAAGCATGGTTGTCTATGTATAAGACAAAGTCTTTAAGAATCAAGTAATGCCTCCATTTATTTAATGCTTGTATCATTGCATAAAAATCTTTATCATACATGGAATATTTCACTTTGGCATCATTCAAATTCTCACTGAAGTATGAAATCGGTCTATTGTCTTGACTCAAGACTTCTCCAATCACAAATCCACTTGTGTCACATTTGACTTGGATCGTTTTACTCGAATCTGGCAAAACCAGAACTGGTTGTCTAGTTATTTTCTCCCTCAACAAATTAAAACTTTTCTCTGCTTCCTCTGTCCAATGAAAATATTTGTGTATTTTATTAACCGTGTCCATCATTGGTGCACATATCCCTTTGAAATTCCTAATGAACTTCCTATAAAAACTATCCAATCCATGGAAGCTTCGAACTTCAAAGATGTTCTTTGGAAACAACCAATCCGTGGTTGCTTTTACTTTCTCAGGATCCATATTCAACTCATTCGAAGAGATTACGAACCCCAAATAAATGAGTTATTTCTTTATGAAAGATGACTTCTTTAAATTTATCAGCAAATTCTCTTTTTGCAGTATCCTCATCTCTATAGTTAAGTGTCTGAAATGTTCTTCCTTAGTTTTACTGAAGATCGGTATATCATCAATATACACAATCAAAAACTTTCCAATGAAATTCTTCAAGACTTTGTTCATCAACCTCATGAAATTACTTGGTGCATTCATCAAAACAAATGACATGACAAGCCATTCATACAGTCCTTCATTCTTTTTTAATGTTGTCTTCCATTCATCACCTTCTCTCATTCGAATCTGATGATATATGCTTTTCAAATCAATCTTTGAAAACAAATTTGCCCCACTCAAGCAATCAATCAAGTCATCCATCCTCGATAAAAGAAATCTATACCTAATGGTGATTTTGTTTATAGATATTGAGTTGGTACAGATTCTCCATCCACCATCCTTTTTTGGACTTAGCACTGTTGGAACAATGCATGGACTCAAGCTTTCTCTAACCAATCCTTTGTCCATCAAATCCTAGACTTTCTTCTTAACTTACTCATTCTCCCGTGGTGTCAATCTGTATGCTTCTTTGTTTGGTAAGCTTTTTCCTGGTATAAGGTCAATTTGATGGCTTATACTCCTGATGGGTGGAAATGAACAAGGTAAATCATCCACCACTATATCAATGAAATTCTCCAGTAGTTCCTAAATTTCCTCCGGTAGATCATTTATCGAAGTACTTGTCAAAATCACTATGGATTTTCTCACTACAACAAACTGTATTTCTTCTTCTTTCTTGAATTGCTCAAGAAGTTCCTTCCCACTCATGAGAAGTATAATATTTCTTGCTTCTGCTCTCACCTCCTTGTCTTTAATTTGCAACAACATATGTGTCCTAGAACTCTTCTCTAAGGTGTAAGTGTTCTTTCTCCCATCATGGACAACATTTTTGTCATATTGCCACGGTATACCCAACAAAACATGACAAACATCCATGGGAATAACATCAAACAAAATTTCATCTTTATATCCCCATATCTTAAATTCAACTAAACATTGTTTAGTGATAGTTACCTGATGTCCTTTTTGCAACTGCGAGACTCTGTATGGGCTCAGATGTGCAATTGTCTCCAATTCCATATTTTCCACCATTTTCGTGGAGACTAAATTATATGTACTTCCACTATCCACAATTACCTTCCATACCCTATCCTTGGTTTTGCAAGTAGTTCTAAACAAACTGTTTCTTTGGATTGGATCCTCTATCTCCTTCTCTGGATTTAAGAGAATTTTCCTCATCATTAAGGATCTTCCACCTTCTGCATATTCTGCCTCAACATTCTGCCTTTGCTCTTTAGAAATGTGAGCTTTGCCTCCTCCATATCTTTTTATGTCAGGACATTCTTAATACTTATGTCCGATTTTTCCATAGACAAAACACATTATCTCACCACCTCTGCCTCTTCCTTTTCCTCTTGCTCATGGAAAAGTATTTATGTCAGTAGATTGTCTCCCCTCTGAACTTCCTCCTCTTTTAGGGTGAGTATGAGGTTTACCTTATTCCTCCTTAGTCTTCTGTTATCTGTCTTAGGAAATTTCTTTGCCTCTGCTCTAGCTTCTACCTTTTCCTCTTTGACCTTTCTTTCAGGCCAATTTCTCTTTAGCCTTGAGATCAATTTGATAAGAATCTTCCACATTTCTACTCATCACCATGCTCATCTCGTCTTGAATGTCATATCTCAAACCATTCATGTATCCGAAGACCTTTTCATCATCATTTTCATGATGACCAGCTCTGATATTAAGTCAATAAAATTATTCAATGTATTGTTTCACTGTCATTCTCTTCTGTCTCAAATTTTGCATTCTTCGAAACAGATTAATCTGGTAGTCCCTGAGTATAAATTTGGCTTTCATATTTGCAACCATTCTATCCTAGATTTTGATTCTTTTCTTGCCTTTGATATGCCTGTCAGCCTAAAGTTCATCCAACCATAGTGTTGCATGCCCTTTAAGTATAGTGACAACATGTTTGACCTTATTATCCTCTTCGATATCCTCATAGTTGAAGTATTTGTCTAGAGCTCTAAACCAATCTAGCAACTCCTAAATTTCTAAGTTTCCTTCATACATTGGGATGTCCATATTTTCCCTGGAACCTATTCTTGTAGCATCTCTGAATAGACATTATTCTACAGCATCTTCGGCTACAACTTTTTCTTCATCTCCAGTCTCATTTTCACTTTCAGATTCACTGACATCTCTAGCATCGACTATCCATCTATGTTATATCTCCATAGAATCTAATCGAGCATGAAGTTCTCTCATNGTGTACTGTGTATGTGTATGATTGTTCATTTGTTCATTGCTCATTATTGGATGATAATTCTACATTGACATAACACTTGGATTATTTGGTTAAAAAGGATTATATTTGTCTATCACTGATTCACGCCCCCTCTAAGTAATCCAACAACCGCATCACACAACCTCTCTGGTACTAGAAATGGTTGATACAATCTCGTATTTTGTCTTTTCCCCTTTGCATGCTGACAAATTCTTCATTTTTTCATGAATTTCTTGGGATCCATCCTCATCCTTGACCAATAGTATGATCCATTCATTTGTTCAAAAGTCTTATCATGGCCAAAATGTCTAGCCAATCCCCCATTATGTTTTTCCTTCAAAATATTCTCTCTCATAGAACTCTTCAAAATACACAATTGATTTCCCTTGAATAATAGTCCATCCTGAACAAATTATTCAACCCATTGGCTTTTGTTTCTGAGAACTATATTCTCAAATGCTTCATAGGCTTCTTTAAAATCCACATCATCTCTATAAATCTCCTTGAGATTGTCAAAACCTAAAGTTTTTACACGAAACTCATGCAGAATAAAACATTTCCTCCACAATGCATCAACAACCTTGTTAGCAGTTCCAGAAATGTGATTTATAACAAAATTAAAGTTTTTCATATATTCAACCCATTTTGCATGTTTCTGGTTCAATTTTTCCTGTTGAGTTATGAATTGTAAAGCATGGTTGTCTATGTATAAGACAAAGTCTTTAAGAATCAAGTAATGCCTCCATTTATTTAATGCTTGTATCATTGCATAAAAATCTTTATCATACATGGAATATTTCACTTTGGCATCATTCAAATTCTCACTGAAGTATGAAATCGGTCTATTGTCTTGACTCAAGACTTCTCCAATCACAAATCCACTTGTGTCACATTTGACTTGGATCGTTTTACTCGAATCTGGCAAAACCAGAACTGGTTGTCTAGTTATTTTCTCCCTCAACAAATTAAAACTTTTCTCTGCTTCCTCTGTCCAATGAAAATATTTGTGTATTTTATTAACCGTGTCCATCATTGGTGCACATATCCCTTTGAAATTCCTAATGAACTTCCTATAAAAACTATCCAATCCATGGAAGCTTCGAACTTCAAAGATGTTCTTTGGAAACAACCAATCCGTGGTTGCTTTTACTTTCTCAGGATCCATATTCAACTCATTCGAAGAGATTACGAACCCCAAATAAATGAGTTATTTCTTTATGAAAGATGACTTCTTCAAATTTATCAGCAAATTCTCTTTCTGCAATATCCTCATCTCTATAGTTAAGTGTCTCAAATGTTCTTCCTTAGTTTTACTGAAGATCAGTATATCATCAATATACACAATCAAAAACTTTCCAATGAAATCCTTCAAGACTTTGTTCATCAACCTCATGAAATTACTTGGCGCATTCATCAAAACAAATGACATGACAAGCCATTCATACAGTCCTTCATTCTTTTTGAATGTTGTCTTCCATTCATCACCTTCTCTCATTCGAATCTGATGATATATGATTTTCAAATCAATCTTTGAAAACAAATTTGCCCCACTCAAGCAATCGATCAAGTCATCCATCCTCAATAAAAGAAATCTATACCTAATGGTGATTTTGTTTATAGATATTGAGTTGGTACAGATTCTCCATCCACCATCCTTTTTTGGACTTAGCAATGTTGGAACAACGCATGGACTCAAGCTTTCTCTAACCAATCCTTTGTCCATCAAATCCTAGACTTTCTTCTTAACTTACTCATTCTCCCGTGGTGTCAATCTGTATGCTTCTTTGTTTGGTAAGCTTTTTCCTGGTATAAGGTCAATTTGATGGCTTATACTCCTGATGGGTGGAAATGAACAAGGTAAATCATCCACCACTATATCAATGAAATTCTCCAGTAGTTCCTAAATTTCCTCCGGTAGATCATTTATCGAAGTACTTGTCAAAATCACTATGGATTTTCTCACTACAACAAACTGTATTTCTTCTTCTTTCTTGAATTGCTCAAGAAGTTCCTTCCCACTCATGAGAAGTATAATATTTCTTGCTTCTGCTCTCACCTCCTTGTCTTTAATTTGCAACAACATATGTGTCCTAGAACTCTTCTCTAAGGTGTAAGTGTTCTTTCTCCCATCATGGACAACATTTTTGTCATATTGCCACGGTATACCCAACAAAACATGACAAACATCCATGGGAATAACATCAAACAAAATTTCATCTTTATATCCCCATATCTTAAATTCAACTAAACATTGTTTAGTGATAGTTACCTGATGTCCTTTTTGCAACTGCGAGACTCTGTATGGGCTCAGATGTGCAATTGTCTCCAATTCCATATTTTCCACCATTTTCGTGGAGACTAAATTATATGTACTTCCACTATCCACAATTACCTTCCATACCCTATCCTTGGTTTTGCAAGTAGTTCTAAACAAACTGTTTCTTTGGATTGGATCCTCTATCTCCTTCTCTGGATTTAAGAGAATTTTCCTCATCATTAAGGATCTTCCACCTTCTGCATATTCTGCCTCAACATTCTGCCTTTGCTCTTTAGAAATGTGAGCTTTGCCTCCTCCATATCTTTTTATGTCAGGACATTCTTAATACTTATGTCCGATTTTTCCATAGACAAAACACATTATCTCACCACCTCTGCCTCTTCCTTTTCCTCTTGCTCATGGAAAAGTATTTATGTCAGTAGATTGTCTCCCCTCTGAACTTCCTCCTCTTTTAGGGTGAGTATGAGGTTTACCTTATTCCTCCTTAGTCTTCTGTTATCTGTCTTAGGAAATTTCTTTGCCTCTGCTCTAGCTTCTACCTTTTCCTCTTTGACCTTTCTTTCAGGCCAATTTCTCTTTAGCCTTGAGATCAATTTGATAAGAATCTTCCACATTTCTACTCATCACCATGCTCATCTCGTCTTGAATGTCATATCTCAAACCATTCATGTATCCGAAGACCTTTTCATCATCATTTTCATGATGACCAGCTCTGATATTAAGTCAATAAAATTATTCAATGTATTGTTTCACTGTCATTCTCTTCTGTCTCAAATTTTGCATTCTTCGAAACAGATTAATCTGGTAGTCCCTGAGTATAAATTTGGCTTTCATATTTGCAACCATTCTATCCTAGATTTTGATTCTTTTCTTGCCTTTGATATGCCTGTCAGCCTAAAGTTCATCCAACCATAGTGTTGCATGCCCTTTAAGTATAGTGACAACATGTTTGACCTTATTATCCTCTTCGATATCCTCATAGTTGAAGTATTTGTCTAGAGCTCTAAACCAATCTAGCAACTCCTAAATTTCTAAGTTTCCTTCATACATTGGGATGTCCATATTTTCCCTGGAACCTATTCTTGTAGCATCTCTGAATAGACATTATTCTACAGCATCTTCGGCTACAACTTTTTCTTCATCTCCAGTCTCATTTTCACTTTCAGATTCACTGACATCTCTAGCATCGACTATCCATCTATGTTATATCTCCATAGAATCTAATCGAGCATGAAGTTCTCTCATCTCCCTTTCCATAGTTGGATTGGGAATTGGTCTATATTGACATCTTCTGGTTAGAATTGTTTAAATCTATTTCATGTAGAATTTGAATCACAACTTGCCTTATGTCTTATCCTACTTACAGAAAATAGTGGTTGTAAGATCTGATACCACCTAACGTAGTACCCCTACCTCAACAGGTTCTGCACGACCTCCTGGTCTAGGATCATTCTTAATCTCCCCTTCGATTCTGATTGACACTTCAATTCCCCATGAGAATCTTCCACACACAAGTGTTTATCCACAGTTCCTTCCTAGAAGGTACACCTGTGTGAATAAGCACCATGCACCAACTCTCATCCACGTGACCAGCTGACGTGCCCACACTTTTTGCCCGAATGGTTTATCGAGTTTTGAGGCTTCGCGATCACTGATGTGACTCCCTCTGACTCGTCAATCCCTGAAACCCTGAAAGGCTAGTGGGTCCTTTGACTTCTCCCTTGACTTTACTTAATGTCACCTCTGTCTAAAACCTGGGGCCCAAATATTTCGGCACTTCAAAATTTCTCTTATCGGTGATTCAAAATACAACAACACCCTTCACTGGTGGCTGAAATAATGATGATTCCTCATCACCATCAACAGCTCTAAAATCCATGTGATCTGATGGTCCTGATTCTATCGAGATGTCTCAAGTCAGGAGTTCACAACTCTCGACTTCGAGTCACAACATCTTCCATGCTTGACTTCCGAAACAATGAATTTAAGCACGAGACCAACGATCCTAGTTGATCCAGATCCAAAGGCCACTATCCCTCCTAAGATTATAGGTGTTGAAAGATTCTCAAACTTAATATTCTCACTGTTCGACAAGATCCAATGGTTCACAGAACTTCGGTGATTCTCCCTCTGAGAATTTCAACCATTCGTTCAAATTCCTCAAAGAATCCTAAATACCTTGGAATCTTTCCTTTTGATATTAACTTCTACGAGGTGACTCTAGACCTTGTTCTTCCTTTGAAAACTTCAAAGGTTCTAACCCTTCTAAATTTGGAACTCTCATTGTAACTCCTGGAATCTAAAGAATCCATGCACGCACACCTTACGATATTCACAATAGCCCCTGGTTATTTCACTCTTCAATTCTGTGCACTCCTTTGCAACAATAGTTCTTCAACCTTTCTCCTCGGTTGGAAAATTCTAAGACTTCAACTTATCGGTGCATACCTTGCACGACTCTATGCGATACCTACACTCCAGTTGGTGTGAGAACAACGATATCCCTCCTAATCTTTTCTGAGATAAAACTTAGAACTTTGTCAATGCAATCTATGTAGACCTTCATTGCACTCCTTGCAGGAATCCTTAGGATGAGAAACAATTGAAACTCATACTTCTCTTGTCATTGAATTCATACATTCAACATGAAATCAAGAGAATACACACACCTAGCATTGAAACAAATTCCTAACATAGAACATAAGGAAAATTGTAAACATACCATCAAAATAGATGTAAACAACAACCACCGCAACACCATGAGATGAAATCAAAGCATTGTTATATTAATTTTAGCACTCCTATATACTGTTCAATAGCAATAACTATCTTCTTATACAATCCTACAATCTTTGTTGTTTTCTATTCTCTCTACATCTCTACAACTTTCAATGAGAACTATATATTTTTAACAATACATATGAGGGTGTCTTTTACAAGTTTTCCCTCTTACATCTCTAACCATCTAATTAAAATAAAATCGACAACTACTTTACATTCATTACAATTAAATGCCTCCATATCCAATAGATGAGAGGAATGCTCAAGATCTATTTACAATCTCGAAAACATAAATGCAAATACATCCTTTCAGATATTTCATTAATGGTTTATCCTTTGAAATTCAAAATGTTTTCAAAATGTGCGCTAGTGCAATTCTAGTTGTCCTTCACCTTTGCACTTGCTTTGATGGCTCGCTTATGATGCTCCTGCATCAACCTTGTGTGTCCTGAAGGGCATGTCACGTTGTTAACTAATAAGTGAATAAACCTAGATGGCCTTAGAACGAGTAATGTGATAAGAAAGATTTAAAAACAATTTCCCTAATAAAATGTCGCCCAATCTCGGAAATTAAAATCTAGGTATAAGTGATACTTGTGGTTAATATATGTATATATATATAGATAGATAGATAGATAGATAGATAGTTAGATAGATAGATAATAATAATTATAATCATTAAACATGTGATGAAAAGGGGGTAAATTTTTTGATTAATTTATTTAAATCAAATTATATTGAGGGATTAAAATTTTAAAAGGGAATTGATTGTTTGTTACTTATGCTAATCAAAATTATTAATTAAAAAGATAAAGGGGAAAAAGCTAATTTTCTATGCTTGCCAATTTCAGTTTTAGATAAAAAGGGAAAAGAAGGAAACTTAAAAGAATTAGGAAACTAAGGGAAAAATGGGGAAACATAAAGAAAAAGAGAAACATAAGGAAAAA
>JZKD02S1420635.1:0-11141 GCA_000966675.3 Picea glauca | reverse complement strand
AGAGCATGGGTCCTCCAACCATTCTTCTAGGATAACTCAATCCACAAAGCATCTTCCCGTGAGGGATTTCACCATAAGGGGACCACTTTGGAGTTCATCCATTTGTTTACCTTTGAATTGATTGGTTTCCACTTGGACATATAACATTCTCATCAAGGGAATAATATCAATCAATTACTTGACATCATATCAAGGTGCAATTGGGCACAGGATCCGTGCAAGGAGTGCGCAGACTGGATAAAAGTCTCAGGGTTGTGAACCTGAGTGAAGCATTGAGAGACTGCTACTGCAGGTGTGCGCAGAGTCGAGGACTTCAACACTTAGCCGTGATTGAAGGTTTTCCGCAAGGAGTGCGAGCAAGAAGTTTCTTCCTAAGAACTTGAAAGTCGTGGAAAAGCTCAGGAAGGATAGGCCTTTGAGTTTGTTGAAAGACAGTGCAGAGAAATTGTGCCTTGAAGGTTGGCAAGAAGTGTCGCAAGTATGCACGCAGGTGAATAAGTCTTCGTGGAGGAAGTACTTGGTTCATTTCGCAGGTTTCATCGGAAAGATAGACGGTTGGTATTCTCCGAGGAGAATTCACGAATCTCCATGAGTCGTTAGATGTTGTGGATGTGTGGGGGAGATACAATGGAATATTCCCAAAGGTTTAAGCTTAGGATAGATAGAGTCGTTGATCCAAGTCAGCCAGGACCGTTGGATTATTCGAGAAAATCGCCTATCGGGATTTCGCGAGAGGAGAGTCGAAGATTTGGTAACGGGAATCATGATATTGCGATACGTGATATCCCAACGACCACGTAAATAGTGTGGGCCATAGTTGAGTCGGTGAGTGGAAGACAGGTGGCACAAGCTATCGGGTTTCGTGGCGAGAAGTCCCGATACAATAGAATCAGGATTCATGAAATCACGAACCCCGAATTCCTGATAGAGGTGACGTGACGCCAAAAGGTCAACTTGCACATGTCTCGGGTAATCTTCATATCAGGAGTAGGAAGTCGGTAAAATGATGTGTTTGACATCGCAAGGGGCGAAATCGTGATAGAGAAAATCTCGATAGGAGAAGGAAAAGGTCAACATTGACTCATATCGGTGTTCGGGTATTTGTAGAACCAACACTCGATCACTGACCTTTGAACTCGCGAAGTCGCGAGTTTTGATCTCTCGATGAGCAAAGAAAAGGGGGATCCCACGAGAGTTCTGTGGGTGCAGATTTCCCGATAGGGAAATAGAAGGACATTTGAGTTCTTTGGGCCGTAGAAGAAGAGAAGATCCTGTGAGTGGGCATGCCAAGAGGAGCACGACTGCGTCAAAGTGGTATCAGAGATTATTTCTTGTCTATATATTTCAGGCAAGAGGAGGTAGTAAGGGATAAAGAGCACTCTGATACACGTAAAGTGGTATCAGAGCAAGAAAATTTCATTGCTTTCTGTAGAAGAGAAGAAGGAAATTCACCATGCCGCCGAGAAGAGATAGAAAATAACCCGATCCAGAGGATAGGGAAATGCCACGACGAAGAGGCAGGCAGATGGCAGATCTAGCCATTGAGAGACAAATGCACGATCTCTGAGCCAGACTCAAAGACATGGAGACAACGCAAAGATGCATAGCCAGTGCGGGGGATTTTAGTGATTCAGACAGTGAAGTTGAGGTTGAACGAGAAGAAGAAGTTGTAGCCAAAGATGCATCAAATGAGCGTTTGATCAGAGTTATTGCCAGGATGGGTGCAAGAGCGAAGATGGATATTCCAGTTTACGAAGGAAAATTGNAGAGAAATTGTGCCTTGAAGGTTGGCAAGAAGTGTCGCAAGTATGCACGCAGGTGAATAAGTCTTCGTGGAGGAAGTACTTGGTTCATTTCGCAGGTTTCATCGGAAAGATAGACAATTGGTATTCTCCGAGGAGAATCCGCGAATCTCCGTGAGTCGTTAGATGTTGTGGATGTGTGGGGGAGATACAGTGGCATATTCCCAAAGGTTTAAGCTTAGGATAGATAGAGTCGTTGATCCAAGTCAGCCAGGACCATTGGATTATTCGGGAAAATTGCCTATCGGGATTTCGCGAGAGGAGAGTCAAAGATTTGGTAACAGGAATCATGATATTGCGATACGTGATATCCCAACGGCCACGTAAATAGTGTGGGCCACAGTTGAGTCGGTGAGTGGAAGACAGGTGGCACAAGCTATCGGGGTTTCGTGGCGAGAAGTCCCGATACAATAGAATCAGGATTCATGAAATCATGAACCCCGAATTCTTGATAGAGGTGACGTGACGCCAAAAGGTCAACTTGCACATGTGTCGGGTAATCTTCATATCAGGAGTAGGAAGTCGGTAAAATGATGTGTTTGACATCGCAAGGGGCGAAATCGTGATAGAGAAAATCTCGATAGGAGAAGGAAAAGGTCATCATTGACTCATATCGGTGTTCGGGTATTTGTAGAACCAACACTCGATCACTGAACTTTGAACTCGCGAAGTCGCGAGTTTTGATCTCTCGATGAGCAAAGAAAAGGGGGATCCCATGAGAGTTCTGTGGGTGCAGATTTCCCGATAGGGAAATAGAAGGACATTTGAGTTCTTTGGGCCGTAGAAGAAGAGAAGATCCTATGAGTGGGCATGCCAAGAGGAGCACGACTGCGTCAAAGTGGTATCATAGATTATTTCTTGTCTATATATTTCAGGCAAGAGGAGGTAGTAAGGGATAAAGAGCACTCTGATACACGTAAAGTGGTATCAGAGCAAGAAAATTTCATTGCTTTCTGTAGCAGAGAAGAAGGAAATTCACCATGCCACCGAGAAGAGATAGAAAATCACCCAATCCAGAGGATAGGGAAATGCCACGACGAAGAGGCAGGCAGATGGCAGATCTAGCCATTGAGAGACAAATGCATGATCTCTGAGCCAGACTCAAAGACATGGAGACAGTGCAAAGATGCATAGCCAATGCGGGGGATTTTAGTGATTCAGACAGTGAAGTTGAGGCTGAACGAGAAGAAGAAGTTGTAGCCAAAGATGCATCAAATGAGCGTTTGATCAGAGTTATTGCCAGGATGGGTGCAAGAGCGAAGATGGATATTCCAGTTTACGAAGGAAAATTGGATGCAGAGGAGCTTCTAGACTGGATTAGAGCTCTGGATACTTACTTTGACTATGAAGATGTCAAAGAAGACAAGAAAGTCAAACATGCTGTCACGAGATTGAAGGTACACACAGCATTATGGTGGGATGAGCTACAAGAAGATATACGCTGCAAGGGCAAGCAAAAAATTAAAAGTTGGGATCGAATGATTGCAAAGATGAAGGCAAAGTTCATCCCGAGAGATTACCAAATCACTCTATTTAGGAGGATGCAGAACCTGAGACAGAAGCCGATGACAGTAAAAGAGTACACGGAGGAATTCTATCGAATGAGCATCAGAGCAGGTCATCAGGAGAGAGATGATGAAAAGGTAGCCAGATATATGAATGGCCTGAGATACGATATCCAAGATGAGATGAGCATGGTAACCATATGAACGGTGGAAGATTCTTATCAAATGGCTCTAAAAGCTGAGGAGAAGCTAAGCCGAAAGAAGAGTCAAAGAGGCCGAGGCAAAAGCTATCCCAGAGGCAAATCGGTTGCCCAAGATAAATATCAGAAGCCCAGAGAAGACTGGAAGAAACCTTAGACTCGAACCGAGAGAGGTGGAATTTCACAGCGAGGGCAATATGCTGAACAGAGAGGGTAGCATACAGAGCAGAGAGGAGGGTATGCCGATAACAATATGTTTCCTCGTACCAGAGGTAGAGGAAGAGGAAGAGGTGGAGTAATCACATGCTTCACATGCGGGAAGAATGGGCACAAGTCATTTGAGTGTCCAGATAAAAAGAAGGACATAGGAGAAGCTCACATCGCCGAGGCACAGAGGCGAGATGTTGAAGAAGAAGACACTGAAGGCAGAAGGTCGCTGATGATGCATAAAGTTCTCTTAACACCCGAGAAGGAGGTGGAGGACTCAACCCAAAGGACCAGACTTTTCAGAATAGCTTGCAAGACCAAGGACATGGTATGCAAGGTTATCGTGGACATAAGTAGCATAGATAATCTTGTTTCAACCAAGATGGTAGAGAAGCTGGAGCTGGAGACGACTGATCACCCAAATCCATACAAAGTTTCATGGCTACAGAAGGGACATCAAGTAAATGTCACTAAACAGTGTTTAGTTGAATTCAAAATAGGATGGTATAATGATAAAGTACTCTGTGATGTTATTCCTATGGATGTATGTCCTTTATTGCTAGGAAGACCATGGTAATATGACAGGAACGTAATTCATGATGGGAAGATGAATACATATACTCTAGAGAAGAATGGAAGGACACACATGTTGCTTCTGATAAAGGATAAGGAGGTGAAGCCTGAAGTGAGAAATATTGTACTTCTCATGAGTGGGAAGGAGCTTCTTACAGAAGTTAATAAGAAGTAGGATCCACAATTATTTGTGGTCAGAAAGCCGAGGATTGTTCTGACTAGCACAAGAGTGGATGATCTATCAGAGGAGATTCAGGAACTACTGGAAGAGTTCACTGACATCGTGGTGGATGAATTACCTCGTTCGTTGCCACCGATGAGGAGTGTGAGTCATCATATAGACCTCATACCAGAAGCTATTTTGTCGAATAAAGCCGCGTATAGGTTGACACCACAAGAAAATGAAGAGGTTAAGAAGTAGGTCCAGGAGCTGTTAAACAAAGGATTGGTCAGGGAAAGTTTTAGCCCGTGTGCCATTCCAACGATACTCAGTCCAAAAAAAGATGGAGGTTGGAGAATGTGTACTGACTCAAGGGCGATCAACAAGATAACCATCAGGTACATGTTTCCATTGCCGTGGACGGACGATTTAATGGATTGCTTGAGCGGGGAAAAATACTTTTCAAAGGTTGATCTGAAAAGCGGATATCACCATATTTGCATGAGGGAAGGTGATGAGTGGAAGATGGCCTTCAAAACCAATGAAGGACTGTATGAATTKCTTTTCATGCCGTTTGGCTTGACCAATGCSTCGAGTACCTTTATGAGGTTAATGAATGAAGTCCTGAGGGAATTCATCAGGAAATTTGTCATCGTGTATTTGGATGACATACTGGTTTCCAGTAAGACAAAGGCAGAACATCTGAAGMATTTAACTACAGTAATGAAGAAGCTACAACAGAAGAAGCTGTTGATAAACATGAAGAARTCTTCATTTATGAAGACAGAGCTCATTTATCTGGGTTTTGGTTATATCTGCAAATGAATTGAAGATGGATCYAGATAAGGTGGAAGTGATAAAAAATTGGCCATCACCGAGAAATATTTTTGAGGTGAGGAGTTTTCATGGACTGGCTAGTTTCTACTGGAAGTTCATCAAGAATTTCAGTGGGATTAGCATAGTGATGTTGGACACAGTGAAGAAAAGACATAAATCTTTTCACTGGACTGAGGAGGCGGAGAAAAGTTTCATATTGTTGAAACAGAAGATCACGGAACAACCGGTTCTGGTGTTGTCGGATTTTCAAAAGACATTTAAGGTAAAATGTGATGCAAGCGGGTTTGCCATAGGAGCAGTCTTGAGTCAGGAGGATAGACTGATTGCATATTTCAGAAAGAATCTGAATGAGGCCAAAGAAAAGTAATCCATGTATGATAAAKAGTTTTATGCCATCATACAGGCATTGAAAAAGTGGAGGCATTACTTGATACCCAAAGAATTTGTTTTGTACAGTGATAATCATGCCTTACAGTTTGTGACTCAATAGGAGAAGTTGAATCAGAGGCATGTTAAGTGGGTTGAATACATGAAAAATTTCACTTTTGTAATTAAGCATATTTCGAGCACTACTAACAAAGTGGCTAATTCTTTGAGCAGGAAATGTTTGCTGATGCAGGAGTTCAAAGTCAGGACATTAGGCTTTGATGATCTCAGGGATATGTATACAGATGATCAAGATTTTAAGGAGGCATATGAAGCAGCTGAGAATCCATTTCTTAGAGACAGAATCCCTTGGACAGACTATATGATCCAAGAAGGATTATTGTTCAGAGGCAATCAATTGTGTATTCCAAATTGCTCCATGAGGGAGAATTTGTTAAAGGAGAAACACAACGGAGGCTTGGCAGGGAATTTTGGTCATGATAAGACATTTGCGAAGCTGAGCGAGTCATACTTTTGGCCAGGGATGCAGTCAGAGGTCAAGCAGTTTGTAAATAGATGCAGAATTTGCCAGCATTCAAAGGGAAGAAAGCAGAATGCAGGATTCTATCAACCATTTCCCATACCAGAGAGGCCGTGGTATGAAATCAGTATGGATTTCGTATTGGGATTGCCAAGGACGCAAAGAGGATTTGATTCAGTCTTTGTGGTAGTGGATAGGTTTTCCAAGATGGCACATTTGATCCCATGTCATAAAACCAGTGATGCGACTCACATCGCAAATCTGTTTTTCAAAGAGGTCGTTCGACTTCACGGCTTACCCAGAAGTATAGTTTTGGACAGGGATACAAAGTTCATAGGACACTTTTGGAGGACATTATGGAAGAAGCTAGGGACTAAATTGTTGTTTAGTTCATCTTATCATCCTCAGATGGATGGATAGACATAAGTGGTGAACAGAAGTCTGGGAGACTTGCTGAGGAGCCTAGTGGCAGAGCACCACATCCAGTGGGACAACATATTACCATAGGCGGAGTTCGCATATAATGACTCAGTGAACATGAGCACAGGAAAAAGTTCATTTCATATGGTATATGGCACACAGTCAAGAGGAGTTTCTGAATTAAAGGATTTGGAATAGACTGTGACTAGGAGAGTAAGTGCCGAAGAGTTCGCAAAGGCGATGAAAGAACTTCACAGCCAGGTGAAGGTCCAATTGCAGAATTCAGGTCAGGAATATAAGCGCAGAGCTGACCAGTGGAAGAGACATCTTCAGTTTGAGGTTGGTGAATTAGTTCTAGCACACTTGAGAAAAGAAAGGTTCCCAAGGGGAACATACAATAAATTGAAAATGAAGAAAATCGGGCCATGTAAGGTCTTGAAGAAATTGGGGGAAAAGTCTTATGAGATCGAGTTACCGGATGGGATCAGAATATCTCCGATATTCAATGTCACCGATTTATATCCATATAAAGCTGAGGAAGAAGGAACATAAGGTGAATAGCCAGGGGTTCAGCGGCAGAAGTAGATGCCGATTTCAGAGAAGCCACAAATGGAATACATACTGGACAAGAGAGTGAGTAAGAAGAACAGGAGGAAAAAATATTGTGAGTATCTGGTCAAGTGGAAGGGCCATCCAGTTGAAGATGCCAGCTGGGAGACTGAATAGGAAATACAGAAGCATGGACGGATCATGCAGGAGCTCATGGACAGGAGCCCATGAAAGTTTTTAAGCGAGGGAGTATGATCCAGGAGCATCTCCCACGTCANACTATATGATCCAAGAAGGATTATTGTTCAGAGGCAATCAATTGTGTATTCCAAATTGCTCCATGAGGGAGAATTTGTTAAAGGAGAAACACAACGGAGGCTTGGCAGGGAATTTTGGTCATGATAAGACATTTGCGAAGCTGAGCGAGTCATACTTTTGGCCAGGGATGCAGTCAGAGGTCAAGCAGTTTGTAAATAGATGCAGAATTTGCCAGCATTCAAAGGGAAGAAAGCAGAATGCAGGATTCTATCAACCATTTCCCATACCAGAGAGGCCGTGGTATGAAATCAGTATGGATTTCGTATTGGGATTGCCAAGGACGCAAAGAGGATTTGATTCAGTCTTTGTGGTAGTGGATAGGTTTTCCAAGATGGCACATTTGATCCCATGTCAGAAAACTAGTGATGCGACTCACATCGCAAATCTGTTTTTCAAAGAGGTCGTTCGACTTCACGGCTTACCCAGAAGTATAGTTTTGGACAGGGATACAAAGTTCATAGGACACTTTTGGAGGACATTATGGAAGAAGCCAGGGACTAAATTGTTGTTTAGTTCATCTTATCATCCTCAGACGGATGGACAGACATAAGTGGTGAACAAAAGTCTGGGAGACTTGCTGAGGAGCCTAGTGGTAGAGCACCACATCCAGTGGGACAACATATTACCATAGGCAGAGTTCGCATATAATGACTCAGTGAACATGAGCACAGGAAAAATTCCATTTCATATGGTATATGGAACACAGTCAACAGGAGTTTCTGAATTAAGGGATTTGGAATAGACTGTGACTAGGAGAGTAAGTGTCTAAGATTTCGTAGAGGCGATGAAAGAACTTCACAGCCAGGTGAAGGTCCAATTGCAGAATTCAGGTCAGGAATATAAGCGCAGAGCTGACCAGTGGAAAAGACAACTTCAGTTTGAGGTTGGTGAATTAGTTCTAGCACACTTGAGAAAAGAAAGGTTCCCAAGGGGAACATACAATAAATTGAAAATGAAGAAAATCGGGCCATGTAAGGTCTTGAAGAAATTGGGGGAAAAGTCTTATGAGATCGAGTTACCGGATGGGATCGGAATATTTCCGATATTCAATGTCACCGATTTATATCCATATAAAGCTGAGGAAGAAGGAACATAAGGTGAATAGCCAGGGGTTCAGTGGCAGAAGTAGATGTCGATTTCAGAGAAGCCACAAATGGAATACATACTGGACAAGAGAGTGAGTAAGAAGAACAGGAGGAAACAATACTGTGAGTATCTGGTCAAGTGGAAGGGCCATCCAGTTGAAGATGCCAGCTGGGAGACTGAAGAGGAAATACAGAAGCATGGACGGATCGTGCAGGAGCTCATGGACAGGAGCCCATGAAAGTTTTTAAGCGAGGGAGTATGATCCAGGAGCATCTCCCACATCAAGCGAGCCAGCGTAGAATGCAAGTGAACAACTGGGCAAGCGCCAGCATGAGTTTTGAAAACACCTTGAAACTGTTGTGTGAACATTAATGTGATAATTTAATGAGGAACACTTAATGTATTGTAATGGACCTTGAGCGGATAGCTCTCTTCCTTTAGTATATAGATGACATTTAAGATAGTTAATGTAGGTAGATAGGATTTTAATTCTAGATTAGACCGTTNTTGAAAACACCTTGAAACTGTTGTGTGAACATTAATGTGATAATTTAATGAGGCACACTTAATGTATTGTAATGGACCTTGAGTGGATAGCTCTCTTCCTTTAGTATATAGATGAAATTTAAGATAGTTAATGTAGGTAGATAGGATTTTAATTCTAGATTAGACCGTTTTAGAAGCAAAGAGGGAAATGGGATATAGACACCCTCATTGTGCATTGTAAAATAATTCTGGAGAATTCAGGAAGAAGAGAAAGCAGAGAGCTGTGCAAATACACCCATGTACAGACACTTGAATTAATAGAAGAAATATTTGATTCAAGTTCATGGTTTGTGTTGTTCTCTGTGTACTGATGATTATGCTCATTTGATGTTTGTTTTCCTATTATACATTTTCTTTGATATGCTGTGTATATGATTTCATGTCTGAAATGAAGTCTGAGAGGATAATGGAATGAGTTTCAATTTTTTCTCTATTTGAGCCAGAGAATTCTTGCAAGGAGTGCAGTTGAGGTGTCTGCAAGGAGTGTGTTGACAGAGGGTTGAAATAGAGATAGCTTTTGTTCTCATTCATCCCAAAGGTGAAGTTGGGCATAGGAATCGTGCAAGGAGTGCGCAGGCCGGATAAAAGTCTCAGGGTTGTGAACCTGAGTGAACCATTGAGAGACTGTTGCTGCAGGCGTGCACAGAGTCGAAGACTTCAACACTTAGCCGTGATTGAAGGGTTGCCGCAAGGAGTGCGAGCAAGAATTTTCTTCCTAAGAACCTGAAAGTTGTGGACAAGCTCAGGAAGGATAGGCCTTTGAGTTTGTTTAAAGACAGTGCAGAGAAATTGTGCCTTGAAGGTTGGCAAGAAGTGTCACAATTCTACATGCAGGTGAATAAGTCTTCGTGGAGGAAGTACTTGGTTCATTTCGCAGGTTTCATAGGAAAGATAGACGGTCGGTATTCTCCGAGGAGAATATGCGAATCTCCGTTAGTCGTTAGATCTTGTGGATGTGAAGGGGAGATATAGTGGCATATTCCCAAAGGTTTAAGATCAGGACAGATAGAGTCGTTGATCCAAGTCAGCCAGGACCGTTGGGTTATTCACGAAAATCACCTATCGGGATTTCGCGAGAGGAGAGTCGAAAATTTGGTAATGAGAATCGCGATATTGCGATACACGATATCCCAATGGCCACGCAAATAGTGTGGTCCACAGTTGATTCGGTGAGTGGAAGACAGGTGGCACAAGTTATCACGGTTTCGTGGCGAGAAGTCCCGATACAATAGAATCAGGATTCACGAAATTGCAAACCCTGAATTCTCGATAGAGGTGACGTGACGCCAAAAGGTCAACTTGCATGCGTGTCAAGTAATCAGCATATTGGGATTTGGAAGTCGGTAAAACGAAGTGTTCGACATTGCAAGGGGTGAAATCGCGATAGAGAAAATCCCAATAGGAGAAGGAAAAGGTCAGCGTTGACTCATATCAGTGTTTGGGGATTTGTAGAACCAACACTCGACCACTGACCTTTGAACTCATGAACTCGCGAGTTCTGATCTCCCGATGAGAAAAGAAAAGGGGGATACCACGAGAGTTCTGTGGGTGCAGATTTCCCGATAGGGAAATAGAAGGACATTTGAGTTTTTCGGGCCGTAGAAGAGAAGATCTTGTGAGCGCGTGTGGCTTGAGGAGCGCGACTGCGTCACAAACCAATGTTCATAACACATCTTATATCATGGTAACATATTGTCACAAGATATCACTTAGGGGTATAATAACAAGTTTGAGGTACATTGTGTAGGGCTCCCTCATGAGTTTTATTATTTACACACACACAACACCCATAACTAAACACAAATTGCCACCATCATAGCAATGTGACATCAACACTAACTATCGATCAAGACAATGATCACACATAATCTACCCACAACACCTGCTATGGTAAACTCAACACTCTACCCACTTTGGGGTCAAGGATATTTTCCACCCATGCTTAAGTACTAAGGCAACCCAAGTGTATATGTTACACTCTTAAGCTAGCTAAAATTCCTACATAGTGTCAATTTCTCAAAAATTTTGGTA